>QFEX01000069.1:57439-85726 GCA_003316505.1 Suillus alpinus
ACTTGTCTCACACATTCGTTCTGCTTCTCACAATCATTGCGTAGTTCCTCCAACTTTTCAGGCTGTAGCAGCACTCACGCCGCGGTAAAGTCAACACCGCACTGGCGCTGTCGGTAGACTCTCTGCCTTTTTCAACGTGCGTGTGTTGCGCATTTCGTGGATCACGCTTACTGTTTCACAGTTGAGATCATCCATTGCCACATACCGGCCAACTGCTCTCAGGACTCTCGGGCATGCTTCGAAGGGCTTGGAAACCATTGGCTGCCACCACCGTTCTTATTGGCACACCAAGCTACCTCTACTATACTTTCACCAAGCAGCAGACTTTTGAACTTGCCGTCAAAGTACGCGGCGCGGACGGAAAACCGGTTATGGCCAACCGCACATTTTCTCTATTGTCAAAGGACGCTGTTAAAGACCGTCTTATTGAGAACGCGTCATCTGACAGCTTTTCAAGACCTGACAGTACAGTATGGCGATACGCCACGGCGTCTGTCGCTGCTAATAACCCCCTGGAAGATGCACACGCAGATGCTATAATTGCCCGTGATCCCTCTGACCCATCCGCACCAGGTGACTGGTTGTTCTTCACCGTTATGGACGGTCATGGTGGCCCTCACACATCTCGCCTTCTTTCCAAGACCCTCATCAGCGCCGTGGTCCTGGAATTATCCTCCCTGATCCACTCTACAGACGTCCCGAAATCCGGACTTCTTCACAATTTAAAGTTGATATTTCGCACGTCTTCGCCCAAATCCCGCGAAGACCCTCAAAACCCAGACAGAATATCCCTTGCCATAAAAAATGCGTTCAGTAAGCTAGATCAGGAGCTCATCAATGCACCCCTTTCGGTTCTCACCGCGAACTTGGATGCTGAATCAATAAAGAAGAACATCCTTCCTGATCTTAGCAAACATCCGCTGGCATTACAGACAATGCTTCCTGCTGTATCTGGTACGGCACAACTTCCTCCCGCCGTTTTCACATCATGACTGACATGCTGTTCCATCTTCAGGCAGCTGTGCGTTGATGGCTGTCTTCGACACCGCCCATCGGCATCTATACGTGGCTTGCTCAGGGGATAGTCGTGCTGTTGCCGGCATTTGGGAGGAAAATGAGCAAGGTCAGGGGTCGTGGCGCGTCGAAGTTCTTAGCGAAGACCAGACGGGTCGCAACCCAAATGAATTGAAGAGGTTTGCTAACGCAATTAATTTCCGTCGCAGCTTCTTACAATTGATTCTTAGGATTCAATCTGAACATCCTCCCGATGAGGCGGGTAGCGTTATACGAGCAGGTCGCGTACTTGGTGGTCTTGAACCCAGTCGCGCATTCGGAGATGCCCGGTACAAATGGCCGCGCGATGTACAAGACGTGTACGTGATTTTAGATTTGCTTATGACAAGATTAACGCAAACACCCGTTGACTGTTTGGTCCATTCAGACTAAACCGTGCCTTCCTTGTGGGCAATGACCAACCCTTGCGTCCACCCCCCTCGTCATTCAAGACTCCGCCATACGTTACTGCCACCCCAGTCGTAACCCATCGTGACTTTGACTTTGGCAGTGTTGCACGGCCGTCACGATCACCCGCATCCCGTTTTGTGGTGCTGGCAACCGATGGGCTATGGGATAAGCTTAGCTCAGAGGATGTCGTAGCCCTTGTTGGCGGACATTTGAAGGGTCTCAAAGGCGTTGTTTCCAAAACTGCCCTTCCAGAACTTGTACCAACAACGTCAGGAGCACCAACTGTGGAAGGCAAGGACAAGAAACGAAATAACGGCCGTGGCTCCTGGTCATTTGAAGATGAGAACATCAGCTCACATCTAATCCGGAACGCATTTGGTGGGGGCGACGCCGAGGGCTTGAGGGAGCTGATGAGCATACCTGCTCCGATTGCCAGGAGCTATCGAGATGATACCACCGTGACTGTTGTCTGGTGGGAAGACGGACAAGAAGGCAATGCCAAGACTGCGACGTTCTCTTCTAATAATATAAAAGCAAAGCTGTAGTAGAGCGAGCTTCTTGACCTTAGTACAGGGTCGTGAACATATGATGTGACTTGCAGTGTATACTCTAGAATTAACACCAAGAACAACTGGTCTACATGATCATCCTTTTCTTCTTCTTACCATACTGCTGTGGAGGTCTTTGCCAATTATCTGATCGATGTTGGTACAAAGTATTACTTCCTGCTAACCGGCTGTAAGGATTGACTGCGCCACCGCCGAACGATGACTTTCGACGACTGTGTGACTGTTTGGAAGATTGGGTATGCAAGGGTACGCGGGCGTAGTGCTTCCGAGGCGTCTGTTCGTCGTCGTCATCGTAATCTGGCGATTTGCGCTTTTTGTCGTTATTCTTTGATGACGCGTAGAAGTTGCTCGGCGAAATGCCTGATGAAGGGGTAGTGTTCAATTGTGTGGAGCTAAGGGATGAGGTACTGGAAATAGGAGGAGGAGAGGTAGGAGGACCGGGGGGAGGCGGTGAGGCAGTGGTGAGCGATTCAGTGGTGCTTGAAGGCGGCTTAAGGTCAACGGGAGTCGCAACTGACGATTCACTGTCATCGTCATCGTCATCGTCATCATTGTATTGCGAGAGGCTCGTGAGGGCAGTGCTCGGACTGGGAACCTTGTTAACGGCCTCAATTTTCTTCTTGATATTCTCAGCCTGAGGGTCCCTGTCGTCCGTTTTAGGCTTTTTATGTACCTCCGCATCATTAGCCATCGGGGAAGGAAGAAGAGGTCCGATGAACGGTCGATCGGTTTTAACACCGAGGTCGTCACCGCCATCGTCTTCAGAGTCCGCAACTTTCCTCTTCTTCATTCCGGCGACAACATTCCGGGGGGTCATCGAGGGGCGAGTGATAGCAGCCTCGAGTGATTGGCCTTTCTCCCTGATGTAAAACAATATATATGCGTTTTTCAGAGCCCCAGGGGCGCTACGGTGCTGCGATACGCTGTCGTCGTTCATCTCATACCACATGCCATTGGCACCTTTGACCGTGGCATAATAGTGGCCTGAGTTTGGTCCCCCTCCTGCATGAGAAATGACACCGTATAATGAATATGTTGGGCCAAATTGACCCTCACTCATAAACGGTTTCAGCGTGATACGGTCATCATAATGGACAAAATGCCCAATCTTCCGACCGAGGGGCGAGAAGCGCTTGAGGTGGATAGTCAACACTGCAGGCGCATCGTGAATGGTAAACCGCTTTTCGGCAACGACCGGCTTCTTGCACCTGCAAGAGTGTTGCATATCAGATGTGAGCATGCCTAATAGATATTGCTTACTTTTCGCACTTATATTTATCTGACCCTTTGAGATAGTCGACAGCGACAAACTTCCGGAAAGCGTCTCTCACGCTGTTTGAGCCATATATGTCTAAGCTCACGTCCAGCATGCTATCAAATGTGTCACTGTTGTGGTGGCACTCCTTGCATGTCACTCGTGACCGTAGCCGACCACCAAATATCTTATGAACCCAGGTGGTCTCTGCAAGTTTCGGATCGATTTTTCTTCCAAGATGCTTGTCAACGGTCATATAGGTAGAAAAGTAACAAAATACTCACTGCGGGTATCCAGCTAGACATGATTTTTGTAAAGCGTCAATGGCATAGCGAAGGAACTCGTGAGAATCCTCCTGCCTGCCCTTCCGCATGTGTTTTGCAATGACTAGAAAAGCATAATTGAACACAGGTTTTAATAAGGGAAGCAAGACGTACCATGCAACTTTGAGACAATGACGTACGGCGTGGAAGAATGCTTCTTCTGATGGGAGTCAAACATCACATGGCGAAGACAACATGACATGCAAAAGCCCCCCTTGACTCGACCTACATACCAGAGTAAGATCAACTGACGGTTATCAATATCATCCTTACATGGGTCAGACTTTGAGTGCGCCGTTAAGACATTGAGCAGAGGAGGCGTGTGGAGGAGACATTGCAAAGCACTGTTCAAGAAACATGTATTCCCGGTATTATGAAGGCCGTTACCGATATTGTGACCAGAGGGCCAAGGCCATGAAAAGTCCAGGACTCCAATGAATAGCGAGCCATGCTTTGTCGACGAAGGAGATATAGGTTGTTTTGAGGGCGAAGTCAGGGGAGCGGAGGGTGTTCGATGGTGTTCACGAACCTAGCAGGTGTACACCGGTGAGCTATTTTGTGATAGAGCTATTCCATGCACTCACATTGTTTTGTGATGCCTTCGGTGTGGCATTGATTGGCTCATATTTGCCCTCCGCGACTGCGAGGGCGCCAGAAGACGAACCTTCCACGAATTCGATCGGCGGCGGAAGTAAGCTATTGAAGGCTTCGATGTCTCTGGCAGGGCGAAACTGGGAATGATCATCGGATGCAAGCTGAGGAGCAAAGGAGGAGGTGGGGTACAGTGGTGATGCCAACATGTTCCTTTTTGCAGAGCAAAAGCTACCAGCGCGACTTCGGACACGAAAAAAGCTTCGCAGGGGAAGCCAGCGGTGGCCCGCGCCGCAAAATTTGAGCAAGATGGACTAAGGAGATAAACAGAATGGACAGACGCCTGAGCGAGTGGGACCTTGAGAAATACCTGAAGTGGGTGTTGGTAGTTAGTGGGCGTTTTATTTACATTTGTTGTCAGATTAAAAACTCCAAGCTGTCACATCGATATTGGCTACATTTTCTTTACCAATTATCATTCAATGGGGGGCGACAAAAGTATATTAAAGCCTAGAGGCCACTTGGTATCAGGGTAATAAGACACGAGTGTTTCCATAACAAACAATGGTGAACAGTGAGAGGTATGTAGGGCTACAGTGGTAATCAGTGGCTGCGGTATGAATAGAAAGTACGGTAGTCCCGAGACAATCCTTAAATGCGTAAAGTGTATTAGTGAGGTAAATCAAATGGTCTTGAACAAAAGGTATGGGTTCGGTACATTGTAGTCCAAGAAACTATAACCCAAATGATTATCCAGTGCAGAAATAGAACAAGTTGCTGGTGAAGAGGACATCGATCGCATGCGAGACCCGAAACAGTCTGTGAAGCCATCGAGAAGAGGGGGTAAAGACGGCGATACCAATCCATATGGAGAGGGTAACCGAGAGAACATGTCATTGGATTGTAAGTGACCGTTGTATCCGGTGTCGAAAATGAAATCGTCAATATGCGTAGGAGGACACGTAGGTGCCGATGGCGCGGGTATGAACGAAGAAATGGATCGTCCAGTGCCAAGTTCAGACGGCCAACTATAGACATACATGCCGTCAGCCACACCGGAGGCTCCACCATATTCGGGAACAGACATCTGGTAGTTACTCGTCAGCCTCGGAGCAGGGGGCCAGTGCGCTGGGTTGTTTTCAGTAACGCCTGGAAGTGACGTCTCTGAAGGGGGACAGTAAGGAGCATCGGCTACTTGGGGAGGCATAAAATGGAAGTTGGACTCTTGGGATTTGTTTTTATGCGACAAGGCCATAGCATCTAACTCTGTTTTGGACATATTGATACGATGTCGAGACTTCATGTGGCGGACGAAAGCACCTCGCCGTTTAATTCTAATAGAGTATGAGCCCGACAGAACATTACCAATGATAATAGTCAAAACTGACCTCGTCATACATATCGGACACTGGTACCCAACGCTACTGTGGGTTTCCTTTCGATGACGACTGCATGACGAGGGATCACTGAACGCCTTCTTACAAGTCCCAGTGTTACACACGTAAGGCCTGGCCTTGGTGCTATGGAACAATTAATATGATTCGGAATCCAAAAACGGACGCGCGTACTGTATGTTGTGGTGGGTTTTGAGGCCCGATTTCTGGGCAAATCCCTTTCGGCACACGTTGCAGATGTGTGACCTGGAAGGGAAGCGGAGACTGTCAGCTTGTGTGGTTCTTCGATACGACGAAGAGCTCACTTGATCTTGGTATGCACATTCTGGTGGCGAGCAAGATCGTTTGAACGAGTGAAGCCCTTTTTGCAATTCGGGAATGAGCATGGGAACTGGTGCCCGTTTTACTCAGCAAACCACTCCGAAGCGCAGCAATGCATCACTTACCGGCTTCAACTCTATAGTAGACATAAAAGAAGGTGGGCGACGTTGACCAGCGACGTCGATTAAAAGAAATATAAAGGTAATAAAAACCGTGCAGGGATTTGGTCCACAGATTGATCCATGATTTAAAGGTAAGAGGCCACCCGTCCCCGAGGTGCAATACGAGTTTCGCGGACTTTGACATTGGCTAGAAATTCCATTGTTGCAGGGCCGAAGCGATGTCAGCGCCTAATGAGGAAAGAAAACCGACATGTACCTGACTGATCTATGACGAGGAAGGCATATGAAACCTTCGACATCGCTGCTATGCTGAGAATGACAAAAACCGGCCTACCGTGCAGAAATTGACAATAAGAGCAATATAGCGACCGAGGTTACTGGTACTGCCCGGAGCCTCGGGAATAAGGCGACATGTCTCACCTTGGTCAGCCAACACGACAAAGATCGCGGAGTGATATAGCTTGCCAAAGAGCATAAAGGTGTGACGAAGTTCAGGCGGAAAATATAGGTTCATGGACGGCGAGAGGAGAGGAAGAGTTATATTCCGAGACCCGGACCATCAATAAATTTGGTCACCCTCTCTTTCATCCACGGTGCTATTGTTAGTAGATCATGCCAAGTGAACGAGGCAAACTGATTCCAACCACCCGCAAACCCAGATTCGTCTTCCTCATACCCAATCACCCTTGGTCTAATCAGCTGCACGGTTACCCTGTCATATTGCCAGTGAGCATCTCAAGCAATAGCAAGGCACTTCAACAAACATTAAACTGCCTACCCACTGTTGCCCTTCCTCCTCAAGAGATCCCCATCGTCTATCACCCCCACCGGGAGTGTATAACGGATAATTGCGGTGGGACTCCGCAGGTGAGGGGTGTGTAAGCTTGTTGTATGGACGCTCTAAGAAATAATTTATCACAAATGGAGCAAGAATACGGCTCAATATTACCAGCTGAAGGGCCATCACACTCATCTCCATAAGGGGAGTCATGCAACGCCCGGCTATTGCCCTTCAAGTTCACTCCTAGGGTATCACTGGCAGTACTAGTGGCCTCGATACCGGGGGGATGGAGTAAAGCACGCGCATTGTAGTTGACTGTCAACGACGACCGAGGCATGTGAAGAACTCCAATCGCGATGACCCGCACGTCGGCAAATGTGGCGACCACCTTCCAGCATGTTAGCAGTAATATGGCTATGCGGAGCACAAAACACCAACTCTTATTGTAGGCGACAGATGTGAGAGGTTGCTTTGAAATCTGTTGCTCTGTAAGCGACAAGCGCGCAACGGAGAACTACGTTGATGAACAACGTGCTATGAGCTTACTGCATCTCGGCAAAGATGGCCATGGGACTAAAGCCTCGCGAGGACGATTCTAGTTCGTTGACTGAACCGTTGCGGTTGAGCACGATATATCTAGGCCGCAAACTGCTTAGAAATGACTATCCGCATGCATGCACACGATTTACTTAGTCCAAGCTTCATCCGTAGTGCAGGCTGTGTAAGTTCTGTGCCAGACACGATACAACATTCTACAACCTGTGTCATTCACGTTTCCGAGAAAACACGAGATGTACATACTTGAGATAAAACTCCCTCCAAGTATTATCCTTCTTCCACTTCAGCCATCCAGGAATAAATCTTTTGCGGAAGCATTCTTCCCACTCGGAAGCCCTCAAGTTCGGAAGGGATGATTCAAAAAGTATGAAGCCTGGCGATGCGAGCGTAAGGATGTCGATCCAATTACTTCTGGGTACGATCGAACGAAGACTGAGGTGGCGAAAACTTTGTTCGTAGCTGCCACTAGCCAGGTTTTGGGTAATCGGGTGTTTCCAGGGATTCAAAGACGAGTCTGAAGCAACATGTCTTAGTCTCCGAGACAAATTCGACACTTTGACTAGCGATTCAAGGTCCAAGTCGCCAAGGATTGTAGCAATGAGCTCAACTGGGAGGGACTCAAGTGTCGTTGGCATAATGTCATTGGACATGGTGAGATCAGAGTCGGCGGGAAAGCAGTCCTTGTGATTAGTTCAGCCTATAGTAACCTCTCTAGTTACCGCTGGTGAGAATGCTGGACAAATATATTACAGCGTTATTTCGCAGTACAACAAACATCTTATGTATCGCTAGATCTAGAAGGGCCAGCGCTGTATGATACTCTTCAATCTTGAACAGAGACGATGCAATGCGAAATTACAAGATGAAGTCCAGTGTCAAACCAACTGCACATAGGCACACCGCACTATAGACAATGCTGCCAACTATGGTTTGTGTGTTTGCGAGATGCGTCGTGGGCCACAACATGACAAAATTTCTAGGTCAACGATTAGAACTTAGTGCAAAGCGGCGGCTTGAACGATATGCAACTAGATCTTCAACTTTGCAGCGCATGCTAATGATGAGGACACGTTACTGCCGACTGCCTCATTGGCTGACCTGACAATATCAGTCAATAGCAAGGTAAGTGGATAAAGATGAACGTACATCCAAACACCTGACGTATCATATCATTGCTATCAACGACGGCACAACATTATGCCCTGCTAATTGGGCGAGCGCTATAATCGCGTTTGAAAGTCTCAAAATCGCGTTCCTTCACGGTATATTGTTCAGCAAGGTTGGTAATAACTTTTTTGATCTAAAGAGACGCAGACATCAGGCAATAAGTAACATGGTATAAAAGGGTACATACGCCTTCGCGATTTGTTTGCAGTGCAGGAACTACATCCCTGACTGTACGCTCAACTAAAACACCGCCGATCAAGCGGAAACACTTCCGACCAGGTTCTACTTGAAGTGCTTCATTCAAAGTGGAAAGGACAAGTCTAATGGAAGGTAAGTTGAACGTGAGTGATAATTGAATAGAAAGGGGCGTACCCATGCTCTTCTGCCTCTTGCTCTAACTCGCCTATCTTCCCAGCAAGGCTTTGAAGCTCATTCTGCAGACGGGAGTAAGTCTGCTGTACTTCTATCTGATCAGAGAAGCAATTAGAAGCGAGGATAGTAGGTAGAATGCATGCGTGCCCTGATCGCTCAGTGGTTGAACTTTTGATTTTGATTTTGAGGTCGACATGAGAACGGCGATGGTCCAGTACTAGTGTTGACTTAATGAGGGATACGCGATTGGCTAGTGTTGTCACACGTGAGTGACATACGTCACACCAGTAGTTGTTCGCTGTTGTGCAACCTCGCCGACTTTGACCGCCATGTCTTTCGCCCGCCCGCGTCTTGCATTGGGCCTTTTGCCCAGGATACTGGTGACACAGCGCTCGGCTGCGCTGCGCTCGTCGCTAGTAGCATACCGCAACATTCATAGCACCCGCTGCTCGCATGCAGAGCATTTGGAAAGCCGACTCGAAGGTCCAATAAGGTCGCCGCCTCTAGGTGCAGGAAGTTTGACCGCAAAGGACGAGCCCGGAAAGGATATTGACCCATACAAGGATGGACAGAGTGCTATTGACAAGGCCGTTCATCTCTTCTTCTTTACCGAGATCATCCGAGGTATGCGTTTCGAAATCTAATTATTTCAAGTTTCTGCACGACTAGTTCAGGAATGTGGATTGTTCTGGAGAATTTCTTCAGGCAGCCCTACACCATAATGTACCCATATGAGAAGGGTCCTCTATCTCCTCGTTTCCGTGGAGAACACGCTCTTCGACGATATCCCAGTGGTGAAGAGCGGTGCATTGGTTCGTGAACACCTCCGACCGTGTCGTACGCGACTAAGAAGTATATATAATTAGCTTGCAAACTTTGCGAGGCTATTTGCCCTGCCCAAGCAATTACTATCGAGAGTGAAGCTCGCGCGGATGGTTCGAGAAAAACAACTAAATACGGTAAGGCTTGTATCGTGGTGATGTAGAACGTTGCACTACTTACACGGTCCTTCCTAAGATATCGACATGACGAAATGCATCTACTGCGGTTTTTGCCAAGAAGCTTGCCCCGTTGACGCGATCGTTGAAAGTACGTGTTTAAAAGGGGGAATCACTGATGCTAGAATGTTGATGACATCTCTTCAGCACAAAATCAGGAGTTCTCTACGGAAACTCGCGAGGAGCTTCTGTACAACAAAGAGAAGTTGCTCGCAAATGGCGACCGGGCTGAGGCCGAAATTGCTGCTAACTTGCATTGTAAGTACCCATTACATTTTTGGGGTTACACGTGTTGAAGCGCTATGCAGCGGACCATGTTTACCGGTGAAGTAGTAGTTTAGATGAGTCGTGGCAGGTCGTGTACTTATCTCCTGGTCCAATTCTTCATTTCTTTACCTGATATAATCAAGATTGAACAGTAAGCCCGAAGACAGGCATCTTCTGAACACGTTGATCCGGCCGCCTCGTTGCAGCTACGATCCGAATGGCTTGCGCGATCTGTGTGAATGACGGAAATGTCTTCCATTTCGTGCAAGCTGCATCAGATACACAGAAGGGGCACTTCTCAGTCACAATCTTGTGTCTTTAAGCTTAGGTTATCGCTCCATGTGCCTCTCAATGCCACTGATCCTGAACCCTGATGTTCTGCCATGCGCGCCATCTTTTTTGTGAGATTACCATTTCTTAAGATTCTCTGGTTGATTGGTTTTGCGTCAGGCCAGATGAGCCTCCACTCCTGTGATCGCCTGGTTTCCAACCAGACCACTGGATTGACATTGGATATAGGATCTCCACCTCTGAGCAGTCTTAGATGAATCGGACTGAATGCAAATGGGGGGGCATGAACAAGCGCGTGCTCAATCATTATGGAAAACCTTCTACTGCATCCAACAACATCAGCGCTAAACCATGGCGTTCAATGGGGTAGCTCCAAACACATCTCGCGCAGGAAAATCACATGCCCTCATAACAGACAATAGGCGAGCCACCTAATAATATGGCGTTTACACGGAAACTAATCCTCGGATTCTACCATAGAGCGCAGCAGGTGGCTCCCCTCGTTTCCCCTGACACCCCGGACCATTGTACTTCCCACATCGAGTCAACCACCCTGACAGTCCAGCCACGCACTCGGTCCCGTCTCTCCGTAAGATTTGTAGACAAGCAGGGTGGCAGGATACCGCCTCCCTCAGACATCCGTTCCTCGTCTCCTATGTCCAACCGCACTCGGCAGCTGCTCTCCGAAGCGCAGAAGCTAGCCATGTATGAGTCACGGCGCACAGGTCGTAGGGTCACCATTATGGACGTTATCCTAGAATCTACGCCGCCGGTGGCAACCGCACAACCTTATCGTTGCGCCGCCAAGACCTACTTTCCTCATGCGCAGAAAACTTACGCGACCAAGGCCCACCTTGGCAAAATGGAGCTGTACCAACTTGAGCAGGCTGCTATAACTGTATTGACCGCTGCGTATGGCCGGAAGATTTCTGCAGAAAGGTCTACCAGTCTGTGGCCGCCGAACCTTGATGACTAGTGTTTTACTGACTCATGATACTTGCATTTGCACCGCTAGTTTTCTCGATCAGTGATAGATACGTTTCTGTTTATATGAACCCGGGGCCCTTGTTATTCCCCTTTGTGTTTAGATGTTATTTTTGGGAAACCCCTTGCATTTGCTGTGTAGGACCAAAGGAAGAGATTTACGCTTTGATCCGCCGGTCTAAACATACGCCGCTGCGATTGCCCGTACATACACTTCCCACGATAAACATAGTGTGCGCTATCGTCCCTTTTTTGATGTGGCGGCAATGGAGTACACGATGCGAGCACAACACGACGAACGGGGTATACGAAGGATTATAAGCGCTAGCGAGTGTACAGAAATACTAAACAACATATACATACATGCAATAAACCATGAAAGCATCCCGTCAAGTACTCGGGCTCAAGAAGATCTAAAAGGAAATCCACCGTGGCGCGACAAAAAAAATAATTAACACTTTGTCTAAGTATCCGAAGCCTCATCCTCTTCTTCCTCCTCGCGCTCGTGGGAACGCACAGGTTCCTGGTGCAGTCTCTTGGGACCACGATCATCGGAAAGATGACCGCCTGCGAACCTCAGCGGTGCTTCTCCTCCCCCTGAACTGCCCGCTGCGGGTGAATCATCGACGTCATCGTTTGCATCTATTTCCATGTCTTTACGAGAGCGCTTCCTGGATGATTCCACAGGGGGGCGATGTTGTTCTGGAAGCATGTAATGCCCACCAGGTCGGTCACGGCTGTACGAACGGCCTTCTTCGTAAATGACGTCTTGGTCCTCACTTGGATTGCGCGGCGGATTTGCCTGACGGGGTGCATAGGGTCCCCTCTCTCGGTCATAATATTGAGTGTGACCTTCAGGCCGCGATATAGCATCCCCGCCACCATTTCCGGAACCAGATCCGGAGCCAGATGTGTCAGAGCGAGATGATCGACCGTGCATGCCGGGTCCAATGGGCTCGCGAGAGTATGGGTAGTCACCCCTGTCCACAGGAGGTCTGGGCCTTAGGTGGGAGGGAGGAGATGCATGCATCGCTCCCGAAGACGCGTATTCTCGAGCGGATTCGCCCTCACGACGTGCCCATGCACGCTCTCTCTCTCGATCGCGCTCGCGCTCATATTCTGGGTCTGGGTGGCTAATGGTCGCTCCAGGCCCGATGCGTTGATGATTGTGGAGACGCGAAGCTCGAGCATTAGGGGATGGCATCGTGGAAGAATGTGAAGAATGCTGTCGTGAATGAGTGTAAGGATCGCCATGGTAGCTGCCACGCTCGAGCGTCTCATGCCTTCTAGATCGTTCCCTGTCACTCGGGTGTGGCGGGCTGTGATGCCCGTGTTGTACAGGAATAAGAGAATCCTGGGAGTACTGTTGAGGGTGGGGAATGCCCCCTGAGTGGTATCCTGGGGGAGGTGCCTGAGAAGTTATCTGATGACCACGCGATCTGGAAGGTGAGGATTGAGAACGCGAAGATCCATTACTGTGAGGGTGAAGACGAGGGCTATGAGCCTGTGAATGTCCATGAGCCCTTGGTGGCTCAAGATGCTGTATAGGAGTCAACTGTGAGAGGGGTGGAAGCTGACGGGAAGAGTCATGACCTGAGGCGGAACCGCCCCTCGACATGTGGACTGCAGAAATTCCGTGGGAAGGCGCAACTCCCGGACCTATGGGCCCGTCGGGAGCTTGGATAGGCCGACCATCTGGAGCAGTAATCACGCGGAAAGAGCTATGATTGTGCATGTACTCGATAGCATTGTGATCGTTCAAATCTACAGGTTGAAAGTCACGATGGTCACGATGCTGGTGGTGCGCTGTTGCACCTATATCACGCGGGTGTTGGGGGGGAACACCGGGACCAGTGTGTGTAGGGGGAAGTGCATGACTGTGAAGGTCTGGAGAAGGTGGCACAGCAGAAAGTCGTTCATACAAGACACTTTATCTCATAATCAGATACATGTTGGATGTACAGGGAAAGTTACTCACGCTCGTTCCAGTTTCATGCGTTGGATTGATTTTTTAGCCATGAGGACCTTGTACTGGAGCTTGTCATTGTCCTAAAAAGCAGGTACGGAGTCAAGACTTTGGAATACGTTGAGTAGGGTGGTAGTTGCCAACCGTTTCGATTTCTTTGACTTTTCGCTTTAATTCCTTGTATTTTGTCTGATACTTTTCATCTTCAACGCCAGCTGCTATACCTGTAGCATAAGCTTTTGATTTCTGACGTGGCGCAACATTAGCAGAGACGGATTGTGCAGGCATCTGTGGATGAGAGAGTGCGACAGGGCTTGGGGAGTGGATGTGGGACATTATGGCAGTGCTCTGAGGTGGCAGCGTTGGAGAGTATTACTCATCGAAAAACTTTTGGTTGGCGGCGTACGCGTAGACTCAGTCTTCCGTATCACAAAGTCTACCTTGTTACTGGTCACAGAATTCGAACCGGCTCGAGCTCGAGTAATCAATGCAGCATGTCTTTAATTTTAGTCATATTTTTTCAATGAATCCAGGGCACGCTCGAGCTCTGGCCATTATCGTACTGTGGTGTAAATTGTACGTTAGTTCAAGTTCTAGGTGCTCGTCCATCTGTAGTGTTCCAGCTAGCCAAGCTTCCAAGAGATCCAAGCCCATCAAACTCTCTAACACTCAATTGAGTTTCGGAGCAAGGTCATCGGAATGTGCGAGGCACCAGGACAGACGGGCGCTGCACACTCAAAAGTCCGTTATGTACCCAACCTGGGGCCTGGATTCAGTCTTACCGATCCTGCTGCGATCCATTGGTCACACAATGAAACAAGATGATTCGATGAATGATTCTTGATAACACCAGCACTCAGCGGAACACACATTCAGGGCAGGTTTATTCTCGTCACGTGTTTACCACCTTGTCCTCAGTCCGAAAGCCGCCTTCACCACCACTATCCTCCACGACGCGTCCAACAATCAGCGAGTAAGTCTTTTAAATATACCTGAAACAGGACAGTGCTAATTTACAGTAACTTAGTGTCCATACAGTACCGACAGTGCGTGTAATACATTGTACAGGATGGCCATGAGCTCAAGCCCAGTCATCGCAGAGACATGCCCCCACCTGGGGGCTTCGAGGCAGTCAAGTATAAACGAAACCTTCCTTTTCGCGGTCCAAGTGGCCTAGTCATTCTAGGAGCCGTGACAGCCGTGTGTGCATACGGCTTCTATCGTGTTGGGATGGGAAACCTAGAGAGAAGGTATGTTTATCTTCCCGACATAGTGGCGCATGGCGTCAGCTGGCTGTAAAACGTGTCTTTTCATGGTGCGCTCGCCATGAAACGTGCCCTTGTGAGGATCCGGCCGCTGTTTCTTATCAGTACTTGCGCCCAATTTTTCGGCCCGTACAAGGACCGTACCAGAAAAAGCCAAGTAAACTAATTTGGGGTTTGTTCCCGACAGGGAACTGCAAAGAGAGCAAGTCTGGTCCCGAATTCACCTTGTCCCCTTGCTAGTGGCGGAAGGCGATCGAGATGCGTATCGTCGCCAGCAGGCTGCGTTGGAGCGGGAGCGAGAGATTATGAAAGATGTCAAAGGATGGGAGGTAAGTTTATGACAAAATATGACTGGTGATAATTCTGACAAGTCATCAATCATACTTCCTCGATACGCCCCCGGCGGCATCTTATGTCCAATCGCTGAAACTCAGCCTGGTAAAAGTGTCTATAACAATGCACGATATCGTTCCGCAGAATCGATCGTGGTTCTATGATTTGGTAGTTAATTATTAGATCTTTTTTTGCCGCAAAAGCGCGCAGTTGGGGGAAACTTCTATTGTGCTTGGGGCGCCACACAGCATTGTTACACCCAATGGATGATGTGATCTGGTCCCGCCAAACCTATATCGCGGACTAGTTCTACCGGTGGCGGATTGCGATGAAAATGTTTGTACAATAGTGTCCCATAACTTCGGGTTCAAGTTACCAACTGTAGAATATAAATTTAGGGCAGGTCGCGCTTTACTTTACGCTAGACCATTGCCAAGTCACAGTATCAACTAACTCTTACTAACATCAATTTCCAACGTTTACGCGCTTTCTCGTCGCTGGCTGACGCCGCAAGACAGCTGGCATAGCTTACCCGTTCAACCTACATCGGATTCTTTATCTAACGAACAGGTACTAACTTACGATTTCGCAGGGATTAGCGTTCCTTCCCAATTCAGTCCATAAGTTATGTTCATATCGAGCATCGTATCACACAGCTCGTAGGGATTTTCCTCCGAAGGTGAGTACAACTATTATTGGTTCTTCCCCCTTTGCGCTATCCTCATTAGGCACCGACCCCCGAAGCACACCCCCTTTACAGCAGTGCGGGCTAATTGAGCTCCCAAGAAATCACAATCTGCTGATTCAACCCGAGTCAGGTTTTCATAACTCACCCTTATGGCATCTGTCCTCAGGTTTCGAATGCCGCTAAGGATAGCCCCTCTTAAGCAGGTCCGATGGCGTTCGTACACATCCTTGAATCCCGCTGACACCCCTTCCGATACGCTTTGCCCCCTTGCGGCTCCGCCCACTATTAAAGCAAACGTCTCGCGTTACCTTTTTCTTCCACGTATCCGTTCTACCTCTATAATGCCTATGGCTGACTATCCCCATCGTGATTCTCATTCAAATTCCCTTCCCCGCATATCTCTCTCCGATACCGGGATGAAAGACTCGATGAACTACTTGGACAGTTCATCTTACGATATGTTGTCACCAGATGGTGATCAGTTGATTTTCGGTCCTTTGGAGTTCGATGAAGGCCCACTACTGAGTCCCTCGATGCCTCCTTCGTGGGACTCCCCAAACGACTTTGGCTATCATCACCCTTTATCCCCTCCCACATCCGACCACACCCCTTCTCCACATCACGCTTCAGACTACGATGTACCAGACGCATCACCCAATAATTCATTCTATGATTCTGGATTTGGCCGGTTTGATGATATGCGTTCCATGCTTGATCTAGATGGTGCCCACTTCTCGCATTGGCTGAACGAACCCGTACTGGACTCTCCCACTTGTCCCATACCCATCCGTGGTGCTGGCCCAGATCCACAATTGCCACCACTCTTTTCCTACCCTAACCATACATTTACGCCCAACGCGTCCTTCTCGCCGTCG
This sequence comes from Suillus alpinus, assembly GCA_003316505.1. NCBI lineage: Eukaryota > Fungi > Basidiomycota > Agaricomycetes > Boletales > Suillaceae > Suillus > Suillus alpinus. Next base: position 74,024 of record QFEX01000069.1, read on the forward strand.
GAATTTGCGGCACCTCATCAGCTACCGAGATCGTTATCGCCGGCCGACGGTTCTGATGGCTATCTCAGTTCTCCAGGTCTCCGCGTGGCATCGATATCGCCTGCGGAGACTTCACTGAGGCCGCCACCATGGGCAACTCAATTGTGGGAGTCGCCACAATACGAGGCTTCCACGTCGTCGGGGCGTGTCCATCAGCCCCTATCTGAGCACCCTTATGGGGTCAAACGCCAACGCTTTCAACCCAGACGAGACATATTAGGCATGGGTTTCCAGTCTTCTAGTGCTCCAATACAAACGGGCATGCTCTCAATGACGAGGAACTATAGTTCCCGTCGTGGCGAGTCTGTCAGCGTTAGCGATGATCGCGACGCAACCGTGCGACGCAAGAAGCGGCTATCAACTGAGGAACTTTCCAGGGAAGAGAAAGGAACCGACTCACGTATGCAACTATAGTTTATTATCGTCGCCATCTTGCTGACTTTCGACTAATTCCGCTATAGCTCCTCTCAAGTCTATACTCAAGCAGCCAAAATTAGCACCCAGTGCTTGGCAGCTGTATTTCACAGACTGGATACAGCGGCACCAAGCAACGAGCACGAGAAAACTCAATGTTGCACAGGCTGCCAAAGAAGCTGGTCAGGAGTATGCTAATTTGACTACCGAAGAGAAGGAGGTCTGTTCCATTCCTCCTGTCAGGTCTGCGTAAGCTGACAAGTCACTCCCAGCCTTACAAGCGACGGTCTGCAGTTCTGAAAGAGGCTCGAGAGCGTGAAAACGCAGCTTACATGAGAAGTCTCACTCCTGATGATATCAAGAAGGAGAATGCCTTCCGCACTGCCCAACGAAAGGCGGGTCGTTCCCGGAAGAGCAACATTAAAGATCCAAACGCACCGAAGAAGCCGCTCAGCGCGTACTTCATGTTCCTGCAACGCATCCGATCCGACCCTGCTTTGGTTAGGGAGATTTTTGGTGATGAGCAAGAGACAACTAAGCAAAGCGTGTTAGCCGCTGCCAAATGGCGATCGATGACTGATGATGAGCGCAAGGTACGGAAAAACCCATGTTACAATCGCGTAATCGGCTGATCACAAATTTCTAGCCTTTCCTTGCACAAGCCGAGCAGGAGAAGCTTGAGTACGAGGCCGCACGGAGGCTGTATGAGGAAGGCACCACTGATTTTGGCACGAGCATCAATTTCAGCATCTTGCCGAGCAGCCCCGCTGAGAGTCCATTCCGTGCCTTGCGAGCAGTCAAGACAGAGTCATTCAGTTCAGAGAGCGAGAGCGAAGGAGTTGCAGCTGACGATAGCGTCAGTCGATACACCCGTCTATGATACTATTCCATTCCACTTTTCATTTCTTTAGGTGACTGCTATATGTTCTTTGGTCATACCCCACAATCGAGGGCATGGTGTTATGTTCTTCTGTTCACGACACGGACTTGTTTACGACCTTGATCTCCTACTTGTGTATTGGTAGATTCCCCCTAGTATACCATGTCCTATACCTTGCTTCATCTTACTGCAGGAGTACACGAACAATGTAATCAGTTACTCCGATAATGATAATCGAGCGACCATCTTCTGATGGGGTTCGCCGTCTTCTTCAAAGAGATCGCCCTGATAAGTTTTGATTGACAGATAGGATGAGCAATGTCACAGGGTCTTGCGGTAATAACCGTTACCTCTTCCTCATAACCAAACCTAAGAGAATTGGCGGTGAGTTAAGTTTCCAAAGGGGTTTAGTAACGACATCGTACTTGCGATAGAATGCTACAGCACCAGCCGAGTCTGAACGAACTGCTTGGGAATGACAAACTATTGTGACGAAGTCAATCACCCCTGAGTTTCTGGCGTGATCCTTGGCCCAATTATGCAATGCGAGCACAAGCTTGCGCCCGAATTTATAATGCCGGTATTCCTTCAAAACGACGAGACGTGCAAGTTTGTAATACGAGCCGCCTGCGTGTTCCACTTTGTGGGCGCGGATTGTCCCTATAGGCTTGAGGGACGGTAACAGTCTTAACAACCAATGCGTCGCTGCCGGATCATGTCTATGTTTCACCAAAAGGATGAAGGATTCAAGTTTAAGCAGGTGGCGATTACCCTGGAACTGGAAGGGGATAACGTACTCATCTACTTCAACTTCCAAAGGAAACTGTTGTTCTGTGACGAAAACGTCAATCCTAACTTGGATGCACTGCTGGAGGAGGGCATGGCGGCCTTCGTGCTCAGGAGGGGGAACAATGATAATCTCATGGGTAGGCGGGACCCGGAGCGCAGCGTCATCGGCCATAGTGAGAAATGAAAGGTACAAAAATGATATCGAAGAGTGATCTGAGCTGTTTCGCGAAGGCTGTCAGATATAGGCTGGAACCAGCCCTCTTCGCGTTGAAAATGGATGGGGGGATAAACGAGAATAACGTTAATAGACGCCTGCGTGTCACATGGAGTTCATCGATGGATCAAATTCAGCCCTCGGTTCGGCAATGCGGATGCAAGTGTGCTATCATGGCAGATCAGCTCATTGTGTAGCCGGCGAGATACTGAAAATGCTCGAAATGAACATCACGGTGCTTGTAGCATCTCAGCGAATCATGATGAGGCTCAGCTGCCAGCGCTCCAATATCCGAGGAAAGCTTTTCGGGCCGACGGTGTCGCCACAATCCCAAATCCTACGTGAGTGTATGGCAAAAGAAACCCAGACCTGTGAAAATTGCGGAAAGAAGGAAATAACGAAATGCAGGACAGCACGCTGCTCCTCTCCTAAGTACTAAGATAGCCTTGAGGTACTTATTTGAAGTTAGATACGACTAGTATGCTTGAAGTATAGGTTCGCACGAGGTAGTAAAAATAAACCAAATAAGGCCAAACACACCTGGTCATTTGGATCCATAATTTACATACTAAGGAAAGCCACCAACTGTTACAGGCGTAGTTGGTCTTGTTACGCGTAAGTTATCCAAGTTTAGCTCGAAGTTACGGGAATATAGAGTCTTAGTTTTACTTACAGCAGGTTTGAGTCTGAAGACTGCTTCAACGGCACTCCAGACCCAGGTGCGGGTGCCCATGATCGAGCCTTTAGCAGCAGCTGTAGTAAACAGTTTTCTGCTGCGTACACCTGCTGGCCGTGCTTCTGCATTTAGGCCTTCTTTAGAACACATGGGTCGGCCCATACGCCGTCCTTTACTACCCGACTTTTTTACACCGACTGCGAGACAGTGGAAAGGCAAGGAGAAAGCAGTGGAGCAGGATGTAGAATATGCTCAGTGTGCCGAGTGTGCCGAATGGCTCTTGGGAGGAACACATGATTCGTGCTGCGTCATGAGACACTCCGTCTGGTGTCCAAGTACGTGTTGTTCCTTTAACAGTAGATTTTTAAGGTTGACAGCAGAGCGCACCACAGGACGAAACCGTATGTTCATGACCAATGACGCGGTGCTCCGTCGACCGCAAACATCGAATCGTTCTACAAGTCCTCCAAATGTCCGGCGCTATTCGTCATCTCTTCCGTCGTGTTCAAATTCCCCACAATTTAATCATCTCTCGACGGCTTTGTCCTCACCGGCCATTGAAACACTGGACGTTCAAACCTCTCCTTTGAACCACTTCCTGTCCCTCCTGCAAGAGAAATACCCATTTAACCTGGACGATGCATGGAATGCTTACCAGACGCTCATTGACTCTGACGATCACCAACATCTGGAACCGTTAGATGTCTTAAACTTTACTCAAAAGCTCTCTGCTGCTACAGAGGCAGGTGGCGAGGACAATGGTGGTGTTTCGTACTTTCAAGAGTGGGGCACACGACTTGCCGCGCTGAATCAGCGGCTGGAGCCCATGTTCGAGAAGCATTCAAGCGAAGACATTATGAGGTTAAAACTCGTTGCGAGAGCCTCGGCATTTCTAGGAGATCTGGACAATGCAATCATTGCCGCCCACGAACTATCGGATCTACTTATTGACGGACGGAGAGGGGAATTGTTGGAAATTTATGGAACCCTTATCCGGTCAATGGCGCTTCATCGAGACAGCGAGCACGTCCTGGATTTTGTTCTTGCAGAATGGGCCAATATCGGCGCGCATCTTTTGCCTCTCTCTACTCGTTTGCAGCTTTGGAAAACCGCCATAAAAGTTTCATCGTTACAAGATACGATTTACTCGACTTTGGCCAACATACCGGATGCTGCATCTCTATTGGCAAAGCGACGACACTGGGATACGGCGACGCGGCAGCGTATGTCAGTCCTGCTGCTGGACGTCTTTTGCTGGGAAGCCCTGGCAGAGGATGCGTATACATTGCTGAAAGAAATGCGCGCGCAGGAGCTATCAATACAAGTTGACCTGCAGTTACAAGTGGTCCGCTCGCTCGTTCGCGCCGACTCCTTCATTCGCGCCAATGAACTGTACAGAACCATATTGGGCTCGACGAACGCCCGGCATAAATTTTTCATCTCTACTGGGATGTTCCTCGCTTCACATCAGGGCGACATTGACCGTGCCGAGGAGTATTATACCCAACTCAGCACAGCGCGGTGGGTTACGTCGCAGGATAGAGCCACCCTCATGCATGCATATGCAGTTGCCGGACAAGTGGGCAAAGTTGTCGAACTATTTCACGAGTTCTTCCCTAACCCGAAGAATTCACGGCCCGCATCAAAGCCTTCAATCGTGCACTACACCATCGTGGTGTATGCACATGCAGAGCGCGCGGATTACGACGGGCTCAATTTTTGGCTCCAGGCTATGTCGAAAGCTGGACTAGTTCCGGATATCTATGTCTACAGTATCATCCTCAAAAGTTTCGCTACGCGTGGAGAAGTAGAGTCCGTCTCCGCCGTTTTGGAGCAGATGCGCGCTGCCAAGATCATGCCCACTCGTGTCTTGTACACAACTGTCATTTCTCTTCTCGCACATAGAAGGGACCCTGTATCTGCGGAAGCCGTGTACAAACGTGCGTTACGTGAAGGGATAACTCCTGACCGCAAGATGGTCACTTCTCTCATGAATGCACACGTGGAAGCTGGTTCTTGGGCGGGAGTAGTGCGCGTTTTCGACTACCTAAAATCCTCTCGAAGCCCTCGCCTTCGGCTTTCGGTAGAAGTCTACAACACTCTCTTAAAGGCTTACGTCCTTATCGGTGCCCCTTTTCATGTCGTCTCTGGCATCTTTCGCAAGCTCGAGGCTATGGGCGTGCAGCCGAATGGACGGATGTATACCCTTATCGTCCAGTCGGCCTGCGATGCAGGATACATGAACATCGCCAACAAGATTTTCGCCGAGATGCAGGTAGCCGCAAAAGACTGGCAGACAACCTACCGTGTTGACGCCTTCGTGTTGACGATCATCATGGCTGGTCATTTGCGGCTGGGTGACAAGCGTAGTGCAAAGGCTGCTTATGACGACATGTGCGAACGAGGCATTCAACCTACATCCGCCACATTTCATCACATCCTCCGCGCTTATGGTAACGAGAAGACTGAAGAAAGCTTCCAAATTGCAGAGGGCTTCTTGAAGACCATCATGGTTGGTGAGTCTTCGGCGTCGTGGATCCCTCCACAGACTCGCGCAGCTGCGCTTGAGCACGTCTACGGTCCACTCATGCTCGCGTATACGAAAACCGATAAACCGGAGGACGTGGAGCGGTTGTTCCAATCCATGTTGGATGCAGGCGGGGAACCTTCGTTGAGCAGCTTGGCAGTGCTCCTCGACGCCTACCGTCGCTCTGGTGACATTGAGGCCGTCCGTGGCCTTTGGCCACAAATATGGCAACTCGCATTACGTTTTTCGAAGACGGATTCTCTTTTCGAAGGAGAAGATGACAGCCCTTCCGACCCCACGAAACGTCAGGGCAATCTTCTCTGCGTTCCCCTATCCATTTATATTGATGCGCTTTCTGCGGCTGGGGAACACTTCGTGATTGCCGAGATGTGGGGGAAAGCGAGATCTCATGGCTTCAGCTTCGATTCACATAACTGGAACCATTTAGCGGTTGCCCTGGTCCGCGCGGGCGAGCCGGAGCGGGCCTTTGAGATAGTGGAGCGGGTATTGCTACCTTATCAGCGCCAGAGCGAGGCTGTACTCCGTAACAGAGACATGTCTCCTGATTCGCCTCTCACTTTCGATATCAGTCCCGCAGACGTTAGCAAACCAGCTTCTCAGTCACCGATGCACCGGAGCGAGCGCCGCGCTTATCAATCGAAAGTAGCTACCAGGAGATCCGGCGACGCGCTAGAAATGGACCCAACCTCGGATGATTTTGCTCATCCATTACACATACTGCACCAGATATCCCCTTCCTGGAACGTTTGGCGACCTCATCGTGCTGTACTTGACCTGTTGTCAGGAGTACTGCACCATCTGGGATCTGGGATGCCTGTCCAACCGGTGGGAGACCGCAGCTCAGCGCCACAGGCACTAGACCCTAACTCTGACGATGTGTTCACTCGTGGAAAACTCGCGCGAGAAATGCTTGACCGCATTTATCTCAATTATCCTGACACAGCCAAATGTATTCGCTTGCACGAGCGTTGGACCGCACGGAAATCTTCGTTGGGGAGACTGGACGATGGGTGGTAGATGATGAGTTCAGGACATATGGCACCGAGTACAGTGCAGAGTACATTGCAGGTAGAGGAGGCATTAGTGATGTGATGGTGATTACATTCTTTGATCATCAAAGGCAAAGGCAATGTATGTTACGTGACCCCCATTAACTATCTTCCGACTCATCAGAGGGGTCGGAATCACCATCTCGTCGTCGACGCCCATGTTTACTAGTTCCGTGGCGATTTCGCTGCAATGATGGCGAGTTCGTCAGCCTCCGGCGCAGACGGAGCATGGAAGGATCTTACCAACGGTAACTTCTGGCCTTGATTACCAAAAGCGATTGACAGCGCGGTCGTATCTGTCGCGCAATAGGAGGTTATAATCTTTTCTGTATTAAGTAAGACCGGCAATTTAGAACATACCGGGCACCCCTGGGAAGCGCTTGGCTGAGAAAACGACGAAAGGTTCGGTGAATGTTTGTGCAAGGACCGGAGAAACATGAGTATGAACTCGGATTGCGCCCGCTTCCGGTGCTGGTAGTCTGTGAATGGAATGTCAACTGTTGATGTTATCTCAGGCATGACACCACACTCTTACTCGCCAACGTTCATTAGACGTAAACGCAGCCGGAAGGTTCCTAAGATACCCTAGGGCGTCAGATAGAAGAACTCCTTTGGCGGTAATGAAGACATGCCTTCCGTCCGAACAGATAGATCCTGGAAGAGGAAGAATATCCCTGACTGCCGATGCTCATCGAGCAACCGGCATGCATTGGACGAAAGCGGGCCCACCAAAGTGCGTGTGTATGAATGTCGGGGTAACGGTTGATGCGTGGCTGAAGGAGAAGACGAGGAGCTCTGGGCATAGCTGCCCTGGTAATACGGTGGCTGTGATGGTGCGCCATAAACTTGGTGATCATAGCTATTGCCTGCACCTTGAAAAGGTTCCTGGATGAATCGTGGTGACGTTTCACTTGCAACTTGTTGTTGGGGCCAGCTACTGGTGTCAGATTGCTGAGTTGTATGTTCAGAATGTCTCATCGATGGGTCCACTTCTTGAGCACCGTACACGCCCGTCTGTGAATTGACAATTACTGGATAAGCTGGTTCCGTGGCTGGCCAGTTGCGATAGTTGGCCGCCGGATCGGAATCCGTACGATAGGAGGATTGAGCTTGCCATGACTCACCCGGCGCAGCCGCGGGTATACCGTTGCGTATGCCGTTGCGGTTGTACGACGACAATGATGGATGAGGGTGATTGAAATTATGCGAGCGATCGAGGGGTGTGCCTGATGGAGCATATCCCCATGCGCTGTTGGATTCGGATGGTGAGCTGTAGGAATCTTGGTCATCATAGGTTATGTTATCTGGAATCTGCGCTTGCTGGGGATACGGGTAGGTTTGATTAGCGTATCCTGACGGGGGAGCGGGAACCATCGGGTTCATAGTGGACTGTATTGACACTCAAAGTCAGTGGAAAAAAATATTTATGAGATATGAGGTGACATGCCACTGGTAGGCGTGGATGTTGGTGAACGGAATTTGGCGTGGAATGAGACGACGTGGGGCTATGTTGTTCATCGTGGGGAGATGAGGGAGGATTGGTACTCCGAGGCTTTCTAGATTTTTGAGAGTTCGCTGCGACGTACCGGTCCGCAGATGACGAGGGATGTAACACGAGATTCATCTCCCGTTTCCCGTCAGCCGACCAAAGGTCGACTGTTACAAGAAAAAAAGAACAGTCAATGTCCCTGAGATGTAGGTAATGAGAGGCGCATAAGGTAAAAGAAAGATTTCAGCTTACTCTACATCTACGATAGAGTTATCTTCTCTTCGGACAACCATTTTGGCGACGGCTGCAGGTGCGAGTGGCCTGCGATCCTGATAATAAATGTTATAATGTGTGTAGACAAAGGCGCGAGGGCTCGCGCACTTTATCACCAAAACCGCACATACGGGCGCGCATAGGGTGTTGTACGACTTCAAGGGAATAATGTCTGATGATCGTTGAATGTTAGGAAGAGCAGCCGACGACTTGAGGGTAATTGACTGACTTTCGGCCCCACCATTGTCCCCATTGCTCGATGCCTGCATCAGAATCTTGACGAGGTTGATGATCGATGTTGGAGCGGTGATTTGTCTTTTGAATCATGAAAGTTTGCAAGAGGTGAGGGGAAGTGGGTGGTGGGTGGTGCGGTATAGGGGAAGGGGGAAGGGTACTAGTTGGTATCGGGTCGTTCTGCGGCCAATTTAGACTCGGTCGGTTCGTGATAGAGGAGTTGGGAATCAGATAAGATAAGTTCTCACGTCGGGAAGGTTGCGGGTGATGTTGGATAAATGAGCCTGCGAGGTTGAGTGACAAGGTGGGGGGGTCATTTTTGTCGGTGTGCGTATGATAATAATAGGAAATGAAAGCGCACCTGCTTGTTCTCAACTGGTTGTACGGCGTCTTATGGCTGTTTACGAAGGTTAACAATTTGGGTACTAAGATGCAACAGTTATACGCTAGAGAAGTGACGGCTTGGAGGTACGAGGATAACGTTGCTGCCTTGATTAGTTTAGCTTGAGGCACGTTGCACAGGACGCAGATCATCCACAATTTAACTTAGCAGCAATTGCTCATAAGTACTTCATCCAAAAGCTATGCAAAGCCGTAATATTTAAAAAGTTCAATTCCACCCTTCCAACGTACTTCGACAACGGGACAAACTCAAACCTACCCTATATCAGAAACTATAACATTTACTGCTGTTGTATCATGTCTCATCACCCTGGGAATGCCGGAATTCCGTGGGTAAGGCGGTTAATAAGAAAAAAACATTATACCAAGTATAATGATTAACCGCGTCATGATCTGTGAAAACCCGTAGACAAACCTTCAACCTTGCGACACGCTGTTGCCTTCTTGCAATTGCTTCTCGAATCATTACACGTGAAGGTTAGGTTATGTGTACAGGGTTGACTTCCAAGGTTCGACGGAAATGACCACACTCAACTTGGAAATCCTTCTCACGCTGCCCTTCGAGCAACATCGACCTCGACATGGATCAGGTCGCAGCCAAAAGGATCCTTCAAGAGCTCATGAAGCGTGAGGATCTCAAGAACAAGACATGTGTAGACTGTGGTAATCCAAATCCACAATGGGCTTCAGGTGAATACACGTGTCAATTTCCCTTGGGTTCCGTCAGTCATTCCCTCCAAGTTAGTTTCGCGATATTTCTGTGCCTACAATGCGCAGGTGTACATAGAGGCTTCGGAGTCCACATCAGGTGAATTTACGAACTTCCGTCCACATTCTTCAACCACTAAATCTCACGCGACAATAGCTTCGTGAGATCAGTTTCAATGGATACTTGGCAGGCGGATCAGATCAAGCGCATGCAGGTGGGTAATTGCTTGCTGAGTTTACAGTCCTCGCTCACTTGTCCCAAGCTTGCCGGGAATGCTCCTTTCAGACACTTCATCGAATCATACACGCCGGCAGATCAAGGCGGATATAAGCAAGGTACCAGTCCCTACGACACCTACCATTGTTGGGCAGCTTCGCAATATCGCGAGAAGGTATACAGAGTCCCGACCATCGTATCTTCAATCTCTGACTCAACTTTCTCCAGTTAGACGCGGCACTAGCCGACAAACCTTGGTCTCCATCTCCACCACCAGCAACATCCATCTCTGGCAGTGCCACCAACTCTCCAGCACGTCCATCTTCTGCCCAAGGTTTACGCAAGTCGCGTGCCTTGGCACGTAACCTCGCATCTCCGGTGTCCTCCGCAAATTCTCCATCTCCGGATCTAACTACTACGGATCAAAAATCTGCCAACGAGGCTTTTTTCGCATCCCTCGGCCAAGCAAATTCCACTCGCCCTGCAGATTTACCCCCATCCCAAGGCGGCCGTTATCAAGGCTTTGGAAGCACGCCTTCACCTTCAACCTCTCAACACCCGTCGTTCGGCCTTTCATCTAACTCAGCTCCCACGCTTCAAGACTTCCAGGATAATCCGGGTGCCGCCCTAAGCAAAGGCTGGTCCCTAGTTTCTGCAGTCGTCGCCGGTGCATCACGTGTTGTAAATGAAAATGTGATTCAGCCTGGAATGGAGCGTGCTTTGGATCCAAACCTGCATGCCACCGTTCGCGGATACATGTCAGAGGCGCAACGCCGCGCACAGGATGCAGGTCGTTCAGCAAATGAATGGTCTAAAACTCAGTTGGGTGTTGATGTAGCTGATCAGGTCGGAGGCGTTGTGGGTACGGTGAAAGACAAGTTGGGGTCAGGGCCACAGGGTTCCGGGTACGGAGCACTATCGATGCATAATGAGGGGGAGACGTCGGCTTTGTATCACGATGACACGGAGGACTTTTTTGGCGAGTATTCCGACGGCCGCACAAACCTAGGTCAGTCGTTCGTTCAACCTACTTCAGGTACGTCGAAGACGCCTGGATCGGCTTCGAAATCCAAGGATGACGATTGGGATGAGTGGAAGGATTTCTAATGGGCGTCATGGGTTTTGAGCGTGCGGTAATATAGATTTAGACCTGGAAGGATACCCTGTGTAGTGACTGTAACGCTCGTATATGTAGTGGTGGACGCTGGTCAACCGTCGCCAAGTACTGCAGTTCATATTTCCATGAAAGTGTGGGTCACCGGTTAACGTGATTCGTGAATGGCGCCCTAGTTCCGGCCGCGCTGAACATCCATGAAACGACCAACGAGCGTTCTTATCCTCCTCTGAACCCTTGCTTTTGTCTCTTTCTCGGCATCTAATTATTCATTCATCATGCAGTCTGTCCTCCAGCGTACAACACGGTCAACGCTCGTGTCTGCACGACATTGCCGGAGGTATCATGCTTCAGTACTCCCCTCGCTGGTCGCACCTGCCTCGCCCGAGTTTCGGGAGAAAGCAGATGCCATGGACTTATTGGTTGCGGATTTGGAGGCCAAGTTGGAGCACGCGAGACAGGGTGGAGGTCCGAAGGCTGCAGAGCGCATGCGAAGCAGGGGAAAGAAACTACCGAGGGAACGGTCAGTGAACTCACTTCACAATATTAATTACATTTCCTGGACTCTGAGGCTCTCGGCAATTGTCGCTGAACTACTCCATTAGTTTGTCGTTGCTACTGGACCCACACACCCCGTTCTTGGAGCTGTCACCACTA
>QFEX01000069.1:110196-125753 GCA_003316505.1 Suillus alpinus
ATCCCCATAGACGCATCGACATCGAAGGGGTGACGGACTTGGAATGACTCAGGGGGGAAAGGGGATGCAACACCAGAGTGAGCGTTGCCTTGCTGTTGTTGAAGCAAGGATGCGCCGGTACCAGCACTGGTTGGCGTGCGTACGCCCAATGGGTTCTTGCTGTATGACAAGCGGATGCCACCATTCTTGACGATGCCACCGAGAGTATTACCATACAGCTCATTGAGAGCTTTCGTGGCATAATGCACATCGTCGAACTGCACAGGTCTCGAATAAGCCATTGTACCCTGAACACTAGTGCAAATACCTACCTCAACGAAGCACATTGGACCGTTGCTCTTTTGCCTGAAGCATAACTTCCTATACCCCGGACGCCGAGAAAAAAGTTCCCTCAGGCTATCCTCCAGAAACCCTGCAGGGTACCCACTGCCAACGGACCCTGTAGGAAGGTTGCCCACGTACAATGTATTGATAGGCGGGTTCTGGTCGACAACAACATTCCTTGGGCCTGCCCCGACAGCGTTCCCCGCACTGGTTGCACTGCCACCTCCATTCATGCCAGCAGACGAGCTTGCTGATCCCGACTGAGAAGCAGGCGATGGAAGCTGAGGTGAGCCGATACCAGCACTCCCCGAACTCGGTTGTGCGCTGGTGCTAACTGCGAGGAGGACCGGCCTGTCACCCTCAAACCCTCCGGCGGAGCTCGAAGTAGCACTGCCAGGTATCGGGTGAGACTGGCTCTGCAGGTGTAAAGCCGCGTCCAACTGGGAAGATAGGGGATAAAGTGAGCGCAACGCGCCAGAACGGTGCGGTGGAAGCATCATATCGTCCTCATCACTTGGTGAGAAGGCTGCGTGAGAATGAGGAGGAGACTCGTCCTGAGGCGATGGAGGTCGAACGGGTATCATAGACTTCCGAGCTGCATACAGTGATGAAAGGGCTTGGGGAATGCCAGATCCCTCCCTCTCACGCGGAGAAGGTGCATCCCAAGGTCCGATACTTCGGGACTCGCGGGGACCGTTGTTGTCAGGGGTGATATTGCTCGTGCCATCCCGACCAGTCTGAGCGATGATGTTGCCATATCCATTTCCCATAAGCGGGCTTGGACCGCTGCTTCCACTTTCTGTTAGCCCAGAAATGGACATTGACCCACCCGCAGGAGAAAGTAGGCCGCTCTGTGAATGACGGGATAAAGCGGGCGCGGAAACCGAATGGAAAGCTTCGAAAGCGGGGGTATTTCCAGGCAACATTCGAGGAGCGTCAGTCTGGAATTGCTTGAGGTCCTTGCTGCGCCTGACCCTCTCTTCTTCATCAGCCTGAGCGCGTTCACGAGCACCGCGCATCAAACCGAGTCCAAGGCCAAGTGCCTCCCTGCGCCTGTCACGGATGTTGCTCTCCCGCTCATCCTCACTGCTGTCCCCGAGCCTTCCCTCGCGCCAGCCAGACCCGCCCAGTCCCGCTGCGTTTAATTCCCTTTCGCGCGGGGAGAGAAGTTCAGAGTTGTTGCCGGTAAGCGCAGCTAGATTGTTCAAATTGAGATTGCTGTTAAGGCTCAGGCCTGCGAGATTGGCGATGATATCAGCATTGCTTCCAAGACCGCTAAGCGATCCCATGCCACCGCTTCCACTCAAGCCTCCGATGTTCCCCATACCATTACCAAGAGAAACACTTCCGCCACTTCCAGACGTTGTGGCACCCATGCCAACGCCTCGCTTGGTATGCAAGTTCTTCTTAGCCATTTCGGCCTTCAGAATTGCACCTTTCTCGATGTCGACGCGGCGGCCCTGAAGCAGGTCTCTTGCCTCGAGCGCCTCCTGACGAGTGCGAAACTTAGCGAAACCTATGATCTGCTTTCGGGGTGGCTGCCCACCCAGCCCTTGTCCCACTTGGAAGTGCGAAGGCTCATCTAGCGGCATGGCGAGGGGCGGCCAGGAGGTTGTTGGGCCATCTCGTCCATTATCAATCACAACCCCTCCTTGATTGACAGTGACGACATTGTATGGATCATTGGAACCGGCGCCCAAATAACTGGCATAGGCACCTCCGCGGAGAGGGAGACCAGACGGAGTAGTCGACGTTGTTCCACCGACCGACCCGTATGCCGTATACTCCTTGTTTGGTATCTTGAGGGTCGCAGCTTCAAAGCCGGAGGAGAATGTAAACATATTCTGGAACTCGCGCTCCTACATACAAGTTGTCAGAAGTTGCAGGACGTCACACAAGGCTCAGCACATACCTGCATATCATCAGGAAATCCAACCACAAAAATCGTCGAGATCTCTTCTGGTAGTCCACTATTGACACTCTGCGATTCAACATTTACATTGAGCTGCCCAACGCTACCCATGGGCCTTGCATTGCTTGCTGGAACCCCTACAGTGCCACCGTTAGATTGCAAGTGGGGACCATAAGGCGTCTGGCTCTGAAGGTGCATCCCATTCAGATAAGGCATCTGAGAAGGAGAGTTACTGTGCGACAGTGGATGATACACGTCATGGACCTGTGATTGGTGTTGGCTCTTAGACGAATGCGCTTGGAGGAACGGGTCCAAGGAGGAAAATTGTTGAGAGACCTTGCCGCCTCCCAGCGGAGAGCCGGCCCCGAAGTCATACCCGCTACGCGACTCGAACGCGGCAGACCTGGAAGCGCCCTGCTGAGATTGCTGGGAGAGCTGGTGCTGCAAATTTAAGGGCTGGTGAGACCCGAATACCTCGTGCGTATTTGAATAAGGTTGAGAAGGGAGACCGTCTGATTGCCGCAGGCGGTATGAGCCAGTGGCACCAGTACTGGAAGCATTGCCACTACTGATTCCGTTATAAGCGCTCAAAGACGACCTCAACGACCCAGCGCCAAAGTCGTTTGGAGACTTACTCCCTGCGAGACTCTGCTTAAGGGAGATGTCGTCTGAAAGGTACTCGGGAAGGAGATGGAAATTATTGGATGTGTTATACATGGATTGAACTCCGCCATGAGAGAACAATGACTCCGAATTGCGATGATGATTATCATCAATGTGTTGCTGAAGAAGGGAAGTGCGGAGTATACGATCGTTCTCGTGGTGGTTGGCATTGAAATCGAAATTGCTGGGGGAATCAGACCTATTCATAGGTGGGATATGAAACTGGGCTTCGGGAGACGGTGCCCCCGAACCAGAGTTAGAGTTTGACTGAGACATGGCAGGCCGCGGAGATGGATGAATTGGTTCTGCGTCTCCTTGGGCTTCGAGAGAATCGAGCAACGAACGATTAATGAGGTCTTCTTCGAGCCTTTGGATGGGCGGAGGAGTTGAAGCTATGGACGCCAGATTGGTAGGATGGTGTGCGGGGGCGATTACAGACAAGTATGTGGGATGGCTAAGACTAGAAATTGGACATCAACAACCTTAGAATGTTATGAAGGTGGTACGGACGAATCGTGGGAGGTAGCGCGAGACGGTAGTTGCTGATATGGCTACAATCGAAAAACAAACTGGCAAAGATGTGTATATATGGGCTATGAGTGATTGCGAATGATGGTGTGAGGGTGGATAGCGTCGGCGATGAACGTGACGGCGATGAGCAACGGCGGTCGACGTGCGCGACGCGTGGGAGTAGATAAATAAGAGAGGTCAACACTGAGCGGGCAACGAAGCGACAGCACAGGAAGCGCACGAAAAGGTGATAGACGACGAGCGGAGAAGGTGGTCGTCGCCGTGGGCGGTGAGGAAGGGCGTCTTGTCGCTGTGGTTATCGACGTGGAAGGTGCGATCGAGGTTGTCAAAGTGTGAAGGAACAAAAGGAAGCGCGCGGGGCCGACCCAGAATTCAAACCGAAGAAAATTAACAACACCAATTATTTGGGTCACAAAAGTCACAAATTATCCCACGCACAGACCCTAACCTTATTTCTTTCGCACGCACACACCCTCCATTCAACAAACGCACAGACCATCTCCTGGCACAAATAACTCCGGCACTGTAGTTTTGGAGGAGTGGGAGAGGAGGGAGAGGAGGATGAAGGATAATTGACAATGTCTTAGCTCTGCCATCGCGCAAACAATACTGAGTAGACAACCTTCCAAGTTGTTGAGGTTGAGGCAAGTCGTGGACAAGAGGTAATTCCCTTGATTGGTCGTCTGGCGGAAAGGTGGGTGTCGTTTGGCAACACCACCCCACGAAGTCCTCGACCAAAGGGTCGAAATTTGAATCTAGCTGTATGCGGATGTAGTCAACCGTGACGATTCATCAGAAGGAACATTTTATTTCCTCGTAAACTATTATTATAAAGTTCCGATATTCCGTTCATCTTCGAGCCTATCGGCGCCCGTAACCATGCGCTCAACGGAGCGCTTGCAGGCGTTTGCTGCAGCATCCTTGCCAGTGTGCTGTTGCCCGCGAAATATCAACGGGTAATACACAGCAACTGCAACAGACGAGAGCATTAGACTCGGTGGTACATACATTTCACCTCATCAAACCGTCGATCATCTGGATTGTCTATTATTATATTCATTTCGCAAGGTGTCTCGAGCTCGATGCATGCATCAAGGCAATTTATCTTGACAGTATCAACATATGCTGCGGTAAACACCAGCTGGAAGTCCTGCTCCTAGCAAATATGCCGTGTTCATGCTAGTTGAGATCATGTTTTGAGGTAAACCGTTGTCCCCGCCATTCTGCCATGAGTCCTGTCCTGTCCCCGCAATCCTTTTGGCCGAATTAAATCGCTGCCGGACGCGACGGGATGACACTCACTCTGAAATTCGACCTTGCTGTAAGTAGTCAAGACTGTCGTCTCTTAACCGTTACGCCAAAAGGCAGTGATAATGAAAGCTCATGTTTCATTATCGCAGACAGTATTTATGCTGAATATGGGAACTCAGGTAAGCCAACGGGTCGCACAAATTAAGCTCGGATACTGGTCGTTGACGCGGAACTTATCATAGAGAACCGGAGATCTGCATTGTTCCGGGGAACCAAGTGAGTGTCGCCGATTTTTTTGAAAAGGGGGATGTGCATATGATTGAGATCATGTTTGTGGAACATCACAGTACACAGTGTTCTGTCAACGCTCCGATTTATCGAGGGTGTCAAGCCAGCCAGAGATCTCCAGAGGATTGGTGTGGATCATAAGAATCACCAGCCAGCTGTACAGACGCGGGTAAAATGTGTCATTTCGGATGTGAAAGCTATGAGTCCACTGTCGGGAAAACCCCGTCGCCAAACACAAGTGCTTTGCACTTCAAATTGCCATGGGTATTGTACAAGATACATTATGTTTACATGGAGCATCTGCAAACAGCGAGGATGAGGATCAGCGTGTGTGTGAACAAGACAGTAAAACATGGATGGAACCACGAATCATACATGAAAAAATCTATGCGTGCCGGCCAAAATAAGTCGTATATAAAGTTCATACGGAAAAGCTGAATTTCCTGCGACTTAGCGGACAACTTTTAAGATGGTGACCTACTCACTACAGTGTCGCACATATGCACTCCGGGCGGTCATATATCTTGCAGTCCCCTGAATGCACCAACCACGAGTAGCCAGATAACGATACCGGCCGCCCACAAAGAAGACCAAATGAAACGCCATCGTGCACGCGACGTCGCTTCTGCGATGGCATACGGAGAGCGCAAGTCATAATACGGCAGTAGTCCTATTGTAGGGTCAGAGTGTAATAGAGGAGTTGGCCCAAAATGTGGTGGTGGTATAAACGATGGTGTAGCATTTGCACTGAAAAGTGATTGAGCGCGGCGGGGGTAAGCTCCAGGTATCTGTTCATGAGGAGAATTTGGTCGTTGCACTGGCCCTGAGGGTCCCGAGTTATGCAGATGGACAGAATATACTGGAGGAGGCACTTCAGGATTTACACCCGACTGCTCTGGCAGTGTGTGGGACATGGTCGGTTCCGGTCTATGAACCGAGAAGGAGGTAACTTGAAAATGCTTGCTAATGTAGTAAGTCCAGTCGCGGCTAGAAGTCCATGCATGCTGGACTTGAAATTTCCACGCAGCTCTGCTGCAGACGCCGGGCAAGCAGCTGGGCAGCCTGCAGGTGTGTGGCATGGCCTGCCAAGGCACCTCGGATGTCAATATGTAAGGATGTCAATATTCACATTGAATATTGCATGCCAAAGTTGATCGAAAGCAACGGCGTTTATATGACAATAATGCTACTAAAACATAAGGGTATCATATAGGGTAGGGTATCATGTACTTGTATTAAATGAGTATAAACTCGCGCGCATCTTGCAACACTACCGTCCTCAGGGGTCGTTTTGTTTTGATTGTGTCCCGGGACTGACGTGCATGGCCAGCCATGCCCGTTGAATAACACGTGTGAAGACATAGCATGGCGTAGCGCCTTGACTCAGGGCACGTCGTGTTTGCCAGGTTATTGGAAATAGCGGAAATAGAAACATCGAATGCGTTGAACAACAGCATCTGAGTAGCTGCCTAGTGGCTTCAGCAAGCGAAAGTGCCATGAAAAGCACTGGAAAAGAGAAAGGCGTCGGAAAGATTGTATGTAGTCTCCTCTCTTTCGCTTGTGCCTGGCAGTTGATACACACTCATATCGATAGGAGATAACCCTCTCGATTGATGCATCGGTGAGGAACGGATGAGAGTCCGACTCAGCTGCCAGTACTCATCCGTCATCGCTGCCTCTGCCTGGTGATTGGATTGTGGAGAATTTTCCATGTCCATCCTCATTAACTCGGTCATCGGAGTTGCAACCCCCGGACCATGATGCTGCTCGAATTCTCCAATCAAACTGGAGTCAGCGCTGAACGACGTTGAACATGTCATTGGGGTCGCCGACCCAGGAGAGAAATCGAGGTTGTTCCATGAATCCAGCAAAGTCGCTTGCGGGGTTTGCATGGTAGTCATGACATGAACCTGTGGGGTGGAATGGACGTTGGTGTTCGGGGGTAGATACGCCTGTGCATCTGCCGGAGCCGAGACCAAGCGCTCTAGAGAGGCGTCATTCTCCGGCGCTACGCTATACAGCAGGGCGTCTGGATCCTGCGATACAGCAGGCGGAATTTGTGGGCTTAAATAATGTAAATGCTGGGGCGTCCCAACTGTTGGGGCACCACAGCTCTGCGATGAGTGCGGGGAAGGTCCCGGAAGCAGAGCATATGAGAGCTCTGATGTATAGGGCTCTGAGTGTATGGGCAGCGCCCCCTCCATCCTTCCCGGCGCAATCAGAGGCAATGAGGAATGGGCGGGAGTGACATTAGAACACATCAAATCAGGTTGATCTTGCGTTCTCTCGTGCACGATAGACACGGGAGGCATGGTCACGCTGAAGTGCCAAGATGATGAAGAAGGCGGTTCGCATCTCCTGAATCCAAGCTGACCATCAGCCTCGTTGATGGTGCTGAGCAGACTTGGAGACGGGTTTACAATTTCAATGCCATCCCGAGCTCCATACTCCATAGCCGGAGGACCACCAATCTTTAGGGAGTTATATTTTCCATCCGGAGTCAACACCCCAATGTCATAATCGCTTGGTCCTCGAGCATAAAATTTGGGGCACCATTTCAGTCCCCAACATTCTTCGAGCTGTCGAGAGGAACTGTTAGACTTCCTGAGGACAAAATTGAGTTTTAAATGACTTACGAATCTCGGTGGTATACACCGGAGTTCACAACCTATGACACGACCCAGGCCATTTTCACGGACGTCCATGAGGTACTCAGGTATCGCGAAATATGAAAGGGAAGAAATGTGAAGCACCAAAGAGTATGTGGGCCTTCGTGAAGGGGAGTCTCAGGACCATCGATTTGATTCGCGCAAGGCCTTATAACGAAGTTCGTTCAAGTACAGCCCGCTACTGAAGCACTTAGTGCATGAGTACGTTATTCCGAGGTGCGCGTGCAGGAAAAAACGTGTTCACCAGCGTCAGTAAACATCATCGCACATTGGTGGGACCGTTTAGAGACCTAAGCGACGAGATGCTTACACCGCTGTGCAGCCTCACTGACGTAGAAGACTCACTTGTGCTGTGCTGCGGACCGATTTATGATTTGCGGCTGGGAAATATTTACCGTACACCAACGAGTTTGTGGGCGCATGTAGGCGCCGCGTCAGAATCACCGACGGCATCCGTTTCGAACGATGCAATGACTCTTGCCTTGAGGCTACTGCGTTTGCGTGGCGGTTCGTCTTGAATTATTTTTGCAGCACGATAAACTCAACATGAGTGAGAAATCAGAAGTCTTGGATTCCGGTGCGACCATGATCCATGCATTGCAAATCAATTGGGTGGACTCATCGAGGTAGAGGGCTGGAACGAGTCAGTCAACAGTATGTATTAGATGCATATGACGACTGCCTGCGGGCAAGTTTCAGAAATACTTTACCGGTGGATACCGTGCATGGCATATATTTTGAGTGTTTGACCGGGGGTCACGAAAGAGGGGACGCCGGCAAGAACTTGTCCGAGTATTTGGTGGGTAGGTGCGAGTTGGCTTGTTGCGTTAGTGAGGGCCGCGCTCGCTCGGATCCTAGCGATGGTATACATTCACTTAAACACACTTGCGTATGAAGTGAACGGATCCAGATAAGTTAAGTCACAGAGGGCATATTGGCAGGATAAGCAGAGTTCGTTTCAACAATGCAAATGCTACTAGTAAAACCACAGCAAAAGAAATATGCCGGGACAAAGACCTTCTGATACTCAAATGATGATTTACATGCAATGTAATGCGTATGTACTGCGATAGCAATATGGTCTCGTGTACAGTGAATGATGATCGTTCTCATGTGTGGATGAAAGGGAAGCTCAGAAAGAGACTGAATCAAGTTTGGAAAGTCATGAAACCGACATCAAGTCTAGTTTCGTGTGGTCCCCATCCCCGTGCGAGGATAGGTCCCAGTGTCTTGCGGCGGCAATTTTGATGTGCCTCTTCGTGTCTGTCCACGCAAGGTATCTTCGCGGGAAGCTACTCCTACCGTCTGGGGTGCAGCGCGTAAACCACCGCGAGCACGAGTTTTTTGCGCAGGAGCACTGACTTTCCCGCGAGCGGATGCTGGGGGGTTCCTGGTAGTCAATGGAGGCTTCCGGACGTTTGTAGTGGGCTTAGCAGTAGGACGAAGATATGTGCTTCGCCGGGTGGGCTCGAGAACTTTTCTCCTCTTGGCTCCTACGCCACTATCCTCACTATCAGTGTTATCATCGTCATCGTCAGTTTCGCTGGGGCCAGAGTCGAGGTCGTTTTCGTAAGATACGGCAGTAGCAGTGGCCTTGCCACGTATGGTGGTATTCATGGGCATAGCGCCGACAGTCGCAGTTCGACTTGGCATGGTTACAGTCGGGTATGGGCGTTTTTGTCCTGCATGATGCGACGAATCAGATGTATGAAAGGAGCGAGTGGACTCTGATGAGTTGCTGGTACGCAGAGACGACGCGTTATCGTTAGTGGTCAAAGCACTGGGCAGGCTCGCCACAGAAGAAGACGCGTTGGATGCCACTGACGACGGGAATGAGCGATAAGGAGTCCGTAAGGTAACATCAAAGTCATCATCATCGGCATCCGTGTACGCATCCTCGTTCTCATCCTGGCTGCCCACACCGACAGATGATTGGAACCCATCTATACGAGGATGCACCTGTGACAAGCCGCTGCTTGCGTCGCTCGAGCAGCTGCTGGAGCTGGGGCTCGCGGGCTCATGCGCTTGCTGGAGCGACACATCAAAATCCGGGCTGCGGTCCATCAATGTGTCCTCAGGAATGAGCGAAATCATGGTAACCTGAGCAGGAGGTGAGCTGATGGAATCATCCTGTCCGGATGGCGTGGTTCCAGGAAGTGAATGAGATGCAGGCAAGGGCGTCGGTGGGTATGCCGAAGGGAACGCCGGATATCCTCTCCAGTCTTCGTCAATGGGTTCGCTGACGACAACTGCTGGTGGAGGGGTCACCAAATTGGGAGTAGATACATTGGCTATCTCTGACCGTCCAACAGATGAACGGCTTCGTCTGTGTTCCTCTTCGTACGCAGGCGGTGGAGGATACCAAATCTGATATGCAGCTTTTCTGGTATTGCTCGTTGCGGGACGCGCATGAATACGACCAACTGTATTGTTGGGATAGTGTGGGAGGGTTGTCATTGAGGATGATTTGGAATGTCGCACGCGGAGCGACATGCTCTCGTAGGAATCAACAGGAGGTTGGCGGGGCTTGGGTCGCACCCTATTATCAGAGACGCTGCGGACAGCGACTGAGCGCTTGTCCGCAACCCGGGGATTTGTTTCCACAGTAGCATATGCTTTGGCCAAAATGGGTATGTTAGAGTTACTGCTGGAGCATGTCGTGCTCAACCCTGAAGTCCAAGTTTCGGAAAGGTCGGCAGCTGACTCATTTTCTTCTGTGTGCCAAGGCAGACCCGAGCACAGGGAAAGTACATAATTGAACGGAACTTGTGAGAGAGCAAACAGAAAATCTCCAATGTCCCTTGCTAGGTCAAGCAATGGGTCCAGGGTGTCCACATATGGTTTGATAAGTGGGCGCAGAATATGCAAGTACAGAGGTTCAGCCCCCTGCGTGAATGGGGCGTTAGCTTCGCTTGTAAGGAGAAGTTATTGTTGTCCTACCTTGGCACGGGTCAGCAGGAGAAACAGCAACGTAACTGACTTGATTTCGCTGTAGAACGGTATGATGAAGCTGATAAAACGGTCAAACGTTCTCTCATATGCTGCAAGACAGCACTACGGCACAACAGCATGAGCATGCTACGTAGACTACGAACAACATATTGGGGATGCCTTACCCAAACAACCCAAACTGCAAGACATCCTTTGAGGTCCCTCTTTCTCTGAGTCATTGCTCTGATGCTAGGGGGACCGCCCTTGCGTCCAGGTGGTAATTTGAGAGTCTTGTACGTGTCGTACACATTCATAAAGACCATGAACATACGGAGAGCAGGAACGACGAGCGGCATGTTGAGAGTAGAGCCGAAGAAGTGCCCAACAGATATGTCGAAAACGCCAGGCCCGTCAGAAAGTAGAGCAGAAAACTCAGAAAACTCCTAAACGCGGTCGGGGTGAGTTTGCTGCACTGCTTGATGGATGTAGTGGTCGATGTTGTTGAAGTGGCCTTGTGCATTCATGGCATGGACGCGCCTCCCACACCCATCGTGTCTGGCACCGCCTTACATAACAAACATAGCGCACTAACGTTAACGTTGACTAACGAGTGACAGTTAAACGAGGTAGATTGTCATCTCTGTGCGGTACTAATTTTCGTTGTGTGCGTTTGACGGAGTCCAGAAGCCCAGAGCATGTCCAAAGTGCATGCATTCGTCAGATGACACAATATGTATAGCATGAACGGGATCCATGGCCTTACAGCCAGACATGATGAGTAGAGAACTACGAAAAGTACGAACTTCCAGCGAAGTCGTGAGGAATGTGAACGTCATAGGTCGTGTAGCCAGAACATCGAGCGATATATCCGTTCAAGGCGGCGAACGTGGAGTGTACTTGATGATCAGCAGTCCGCTGGCCCGCTACGATACCCACCGTCAGGTCTTCAATCGTAATACATCCTGTTCGCAAGCGAGTAAGAACGACAAGACTGGGACCGAGTTGTATCTATGCTCCGAAAGCAATGTCCTTGACATATCTTCCACTGGAGCAGCTGCAATGCACAATGTGGGTCACCGGCATCCCAAAGAACCCAGGTGAGGCCAGACTCAGTGCAGAGCACCGCTTTGAGTACTTTCAAGGGTAGTTGCTAGCCTCGTGAATTTGTTCTATGTAGAAGCGACGGACATCAGGTTGGAAGGGTAGACGGAGAAACAATGCAGTGACACCGGTTTCGGTGAAACTCGTACTAAAATTACTTGTTTTCAGAAGGTTCAGATACGATGTCCTTGATAATTGCTTGATATCGGACGTTATTTGCGGGGGTCCATCGCTAGACATCTGTGATAATATTGGAAATTAGTCCAACCGACAGACAGAATCTGTGCTCATCGCATTCGTAATCCCCGTGTTTTCAGGACTGAGCAGATGCGGTAGTCGGCTGTCGGAAAAGTCGCGTTTCTACAACAAGGATAATATAAGATTCATTATGATGACGAGTGCAGGGGAACGCACCCTTGCCGACCTGAGGTCCGACCGATGAGCCTCCAATCATCGGTCAGCGATAAGCTGGTTCCATGGAACATGAGCATCCTAGAATCTGCATGTCCAAGTGCAACGAATAGTCAGCCTATCATAATATACACATATTACAAGGAGACACAAGCAGCTGGCCTTTAACAAGTCTTTCAGCCATGATTAGACCTAAACCATGGGAGAATAATTGCATAGACTTCTTTTGGCGCGAAATGCGCGATATCGCGGCTTCGTATGGGCTACCAATGCCAGAAAAGTAACAAGACGCAGCCAGAGAAGGGACAAGGTCGACAAGTCAGGACGACCAGAACAAAAGACCCTAAAGTGGTAAGTTTTGTCAGAACTTGGTGTCGAAGAAATGTTCTCACGGGTAGGCCTCACCCTCATCGTGACCAACTATGCCCAGAATACGCACAACGAGGACGAAGACGCCTCCGGAAGGCTTTGAAGATATTGAGAGCGTAGGTAGTGATCATCAGCAGCTTGTTCTGTTTCTGAATTTGTTATAGATTCTCGATGATTATGCGAAGAAGATGAGAGACGCTGAAAACGAGTCTCATGAGGGCAAGCGCAAGGCCGAGTCCCTCTGGCCCATTATGCGTATCTCACATACCCGGTCGCGTTACATATATGAGCTCTATTACAAGCGTGAAGCTATCACGAAGGAGCTTTACGACTGGCTCTTGAAGGAGGGATACGCAGATGCGAAGTAAGTCAGATGTTTGTCTCTAACACCCTATCACATAATGAACATCAATTGCTTCAGCTTAATAGCCAAATGGAAGAAGACAGGTTATGAGAAGTTGTGCTGCCTCAGATGTATCCAGACCAAGGTATTACTCACCTCTTAAGTCATTGAGACATCGCTCACTCATTTTTCCAGGACATGAACTATCAAGGCTCTACCTGTATCTGTCGTGTGCCGAAAGCACAGGTGCGGTCAGGTACAGTTGTCGAATGCGTACATTGTGGTAAGTGCTTGAATTTCTGTACCTCGCTTGCGACTGATCTATTCGTTAGGATGCCGCGGCTGCAGCTCAGACTCCTAGGCAGGGGAGGTCCATATCACGACATGCACCAAGGAAGCAGAACCTCCTAGCTAGACGCCTGCCTCGGAGGCCCCCACGCAAGCTTTGTCAGTCGAGGTACATCGGGAGGACAGATGGAGAAAGTGTAGTCGCAGTATCTGCGCCCTGAGGTCCATTGCGTCCATTTGCATACAGCAACGGCCTTGCTCAGAATGTTTGTTATTTAGATATGATCCATACTTTGTATTCTTGCAATCACCACTGGTGTTCTCGCGATCAACAGCCAGGAATACAACATCTGAACATTACAATATTGTTGACATGGTGAGGTAGCTAAACGTCTTGTATTTTCTGAACATATATTTTGGCATATCGTTGTGGCGGACACCCAAAGTACAAGGACTGCTTGTACACTTCAACAAACATTGACCGAAGGAATGCAACGCCTTCTGTAGGTTGCCATCCGCTGGTAAGCTTCCACCCCTGTCTCCAGCGCGACCTTCATGTTGAATCCAAGGGCTTGTTCTGCGAAGCACCAGCAAAACGGCATGCCATGCAGGGTTTGCTACTGGGCGAACTTTTTATAAGCTCAAGGGTGGGATTGTAGCACCCCACTGCCAACAAAACAATCACACAGCAGCCGGTGAGTCATGTACCCTCTTGACGTGTATTCAACATTCTCACTATGACCTGCCTGCATTTAACGCAACCACCTTCTATTCTACTTCTCACACAACATGCACAGAAGAACAATCTTCACTCAAAAACACGCCATACAGCAATGGTTTTTGCCCAGAACACATCACAAAGGAAGCGTCCGAGGTGTCACAAGTGTTTGTCGACCATGGCAGGTCACACGCGGAAGAACAACATGTTCGTCTGCCCTGGGTCTGCTGAGCGTGCAACGCGCCTTTTGTCCCCCGACGCGCCTCCGCCTACATACGAGTTCCGCGGCTTTCAGGTGCCACTTGGCGACCGCTGGCACTGGCGAAACCCTAATTGGGTCTCGCCACCTCGCGAGAGACCGCATGAGAAGACTCACCGCGATGTGTCCCTCACACCTACAGAGCCTCTGTCCGACGGAGAGCCAGGGAAGGAAAACATTTCGCCCTTTACCATGGAGGATTCTCCTGCTCCTGACTATCCCGACGACGACTGGGACAGTAGTTCGGACCCTTTGTACTGCTATCCCGACTTTTCCATCAAGGAGGAATCCCCCGAACCGCAGTTTGACGCATACATCTCGGACTACTCTAACACGCCACCTCCCCGCGAGTGGTCCTCGTTTTCGCAGTCGCCTGTCACCGATATCAGCCTGAACACGGCCCTCCGTGCAGGCACGCCGCTGTACAGCGTGTACCGCGTCCCGCGTCAAGACGTTCCGAAAGTCCAACGCACTGCACAACGCGAGGGGAAACTCTTTAGCGTGATGAAAGCCCCTCCTGCACACCTCGCCAAGATCCCGCGTGAGAAATCGCGAGAGACGGTGTGGGTCATTCTCAGTGACCGTGAGGAAGACCTCCAGTATGCAGTGCATTCCCAACGAATGCCAGGCGCCTTCGCCCAGAATACGGCGGACTTCAGCGTTCCCAAAAGTAACGCAGCAGCTCCAGTCATGCAGAACGCACCGTTTTGCGATACTGTGGATCAGCACGCCGCACAGCATGTAATGCGCAATGCGACCTTTGACCAGTCGATGTACAGCATTCCTGGTGGGGTGGCGGTTCAACAGCCCTTGCGAACAGCGGGTCATGGGTTTCTTCAGATGGCATTTGCGGGGATTATCGGTGGCCTTGTCGTCACCTACGGACGGGCCCTCTTGTAGCGATTCGGGGCGACTATCCATCAGTAGTGTTGGTTTGGAAACGGTCAGGGGGCGCTGTACGTTACTTTTCTCGATGAACTGCCGATACGGACTATCTATGCCAATTTATGCTACTATATGCCTCTTGTATTTTTGTTATGCCCTATGCCAGCTTTTCTTATGATCGGCCCATTCAGTCAATGTATGATATTGAAACAGTTCAAGGATACAGCGCTCAGCTACTCGGAATACATGCATAGATGTGATGGAACACTGCCAAACAGTGTATGATAAAGATCCTATTGGAGATGAAAATATACGTAGCAATCCAAACAAAAGTCATGACAACGTCGTCAAAATACTGAATGAAAGCAAAGGCAGAGGGAATAAAAACACATTCATATACACTTTAGTAACTTATCCCTCCCATTCTGAACGATATGAACTCTATATCGCCCAATCATCCAACGTCCCACCTCCAGGTCGAGTCCCCCACCCTCGTGACACGCGTTCCTCCAGACGCTCATCGATCCGTGCAGAGCACGTGCTCACAGGCCCCACAATGAACAACCTCTCAAACCATCCAAGTGTCTCCCCCTCTTCTTCGTCTTTCCCCTTGC
>QFEX01000069.1:134546-153392 GCA_003316505.1 Suillus alpinus
GTTTTGATGTACTTGATTTTTTCTTCCCGAAAGCCATCTCCTCCCAACCACCTTTTTCTGACATCATCTGGATGATCCCCCAACATTCCTGACTGACCCGCTGGACGCTTAGACGTCCCCGTGTGACCAGGGGCATCGCTATAGAGAGACACATCGCGGGTCACTTTTGGGCAATTGAGTGAAATCAGAAGTCTCGGTACCTTTCACAGCTTTCATTCCCTCCGTCCCTATATACGCAAATTGATCTGGTGGATCCGAATCCGCCGAGTCCGCGATGTGGCGAAGAAGAGATAGCGGGACAAAATGTTCAGCGCGCGATAGGAATGTGGCATCTATCATAAACCACCTCGGATCATCTTGCTTGGTTTTCTGTGGAATTTTCGAAGGTACTGTTCAATACTGCGCACGGACGTAATCTGTATCCAATTTACCAGATCAAAGTAGGGGTGAGAGCTAAAGAACGGTAACGTTAGTGTGACAAGTGTGTGGTGAAATTCATATTGAAGCGAACCTATCCCATGCCGTGTCTACAGAATAAGTACGAGCCTATCAGAGATGTTTGTATTGATATATCTAGGACATACAGTCGGGATACGCATCCTTTGACACCTATTAGGGGGGATAAGTACGGAGGCCGAGAAATACCATTGGACAGCAAACCTCAGCAAACCCAGCAATGCCTGCATACACGTTAAGAATAAAGTTCGCAAGGACGATCACTCACTGACCAGGGTTTTTACAATTCGAATGATAGAACAATATCTTTCTGACGAGCTGAACGAAAGACAAATTTGGGGTCAGAGGATACGCACCTTGTCTCCAATGGACATCTCCTTCATCAAGTTACGCGCTTCGAAGTTCCGCACTCCTTCCCATGGCGTCGTCCTTGCAGCTTCAAAATCATCCACGCTGAACTATAGCATGCGCATGAGAGCGGACTATATTGAGCTCTCGCGTTCTGGAATTCGGAGTAGTACCTCTTGGAGCAAAGCACACACCTTGACATCTTTGCCCTTTACGACACGCGAATCTGGCTCGGCTTTCATAAGCCAATATTTTCTGTCCGTACTTGTCATGGGCTAGAAATTTAAATGCTATGTTAGCCTCCGTGGTCAGTTGTCGCATCGGACTCGAATGCTCAAGCCGCTAAAATTCAAACTCAGTCCCAGTGGCCGACTCGGAAGGAACGGGATCACTTCCAGTATGCAGTTGGGTGGGTCACTGTGCTCGTTTATCGTTCAGCCCCGACGGGTGATATATTCCGATGGAAAAGGTCAAATCTCCCATGGACCGTTGCTGTGCGGATATCCATATGCATCAAGGCTGTGTGTCCAGCAAGTCATACTTGAACTGCGCTTCTTGAGCCGATATTTGTTCGTCAAAGATCTGCGCGAATGGAGGCAGATCGTTGTCCTTTTTGCGTCGCGTAGTGCCTGTAGTACTGTGAAAGAGTGTGACGTCGGTGATACTTGGCCTGTGTTAGTAACTGCGCAACGGGTCTTATAATAGTACACATCCGCCAAAGATCCTGTGAACTACGCTTTGTTTTATTCCTCGCGCCCAAAAGGACCTTAAAAGCTCGCACAACAGTCCTTCACCTGTAACGTAATAATGGCAAGCAACCAGGATCGCAAGGACCGATCTTCTAGCAGCTCTTCCCGTGGGAACGTGGTTGACCATGAAGCCCCTCATGGTAAGTCGAGAGTCTGTTTCAGCCCTCCACTGAACTTATTCTCACCATGTCTGAAGTTACAGATGAGTCTGCATCGAGGAGGAATGAAGCAAAAGCTTCTGGAAAGAACCACATGATCAACGTCCAGCCTTTGAAACGCAGCGAGATGCAGGTAACACAAGATCTTTCGCAATACAGGTCATGATATCTGACAAGTCTTGTTTAGCCCTCGTATGCACAGGACCTAGGTACTGGGGAGGTACGTCTACTCGTTTATGTGACACATTTCTCTTCTTACATTAGCATAGGTCACTCATGGTTTCTATGGGTCATTCCTCCAAGGTCTTGGCTCCTGTGTCGGGTTCGTTGGCGCTATTCCTTGCTGCCCTTTCCCAAACCCATTCCGAAATGTCCAGCAAGGTATGTACTTCACTCTTCAATGTTCAAATCATGTTCTGACTGGGACTCAAGGTTCGGTTGGTCTGGTCACACGGTTCGGCCACTTCTACAAGTCGGTTGACCCTGGTCTCGTTCAAGTCAATGTCTGCACGGAAGACGTGCGCATTGTCGACGTCAAAATTCAAATCAGCGCTATCGGCAGGCAAACTGTCATCACTCGTGACAATGTTAACGTGGAAATGTGCGTCAATTTCATATCTGTATTTCACCTTCACCAGTTGATTATGGCATCCTAGCGACTCTGTCATCTACTTCCAGATCGTGAACCCTTATCGTGCTGCCTTTGGTATCAGTGACCTACGCCAGGCGCTCATAGAACGTGCTCAGACCACCCTGAGGCATGTTGTTGGTGCTCGCGCAGTTCAAAGCGTTGTAACTGAGCGTGAGGCCATCGCCTTTGAAATTGCTGAGATTGTCGGCGATGTCGCCGACAAATGGGGCGTTGCTATCGAAGGTATCCTCATTAAGGATATCATTTTCAGCCCCGAAGTCTCCGCTTCTCTGTCTTCTGCTGCGCAGCAGAAGCGTATTGGAGAGTCCAAGGTCATTGCAGCCCGCGCAGAAGTTGATGCTGCTCGCCTTATGCGCCAAGCAGCCGATATCCTCGCATCACCAGCTGCTATGCAAATCCGTCAGCTGGAGGCTCTACAGCAGATGGCCAAGTCTGGTAACACCAAGGTCGTTTTCGTTCCTATGCAACTCCAAAGCGATGTTGTTGGTAGACTCGGCTCCAGCAGTAATGCTGAGGCATCTGGGTCTGGGTTGCGTGATGAAGCAGGCGAGTCCCTTACCGGTGTTGGTCGTGCTGGTCTTCTAGCCAGCATCGCGGATGTATGATCTCCTATCTTGATTCAGTGGACGATTCCCAATCTGTTGCTCTATCTATCCATGTATTTTTCACGGATATCTTATTAGCCCTGTTTGTTCATGACTCAACGCCTTTTGTCCCTTGGCTACGTTTTGTAGGACCTCGTGTATGCTCTAATGCCATCTGATGATTTATCGTTTGCGTACGGGATCCTCCCTGAACAATTACTTCCAAATGTATAGCAGTATAAGAGGTAAAGGTAGTAACTGAAGTGGGTACTACTGTAAGATTTGTTGGCTGGAACTACTTTAGACAGGATGCATGTAGACTTCTTTCTTTCTTTCTTTCACAAACTCAAGCGTAATAAAGACAGATCGAAAACAGATAGAGACGGAAGAGGAAAAAGTAGCAGAGGGAATCGAAACAAATCGTAATGAAGGAACATCTCGAGAGCGAACAACGGGTAACCGACAATAGGAGCATAACCCAGCTCATGATCCAATGTAAATAGTGTGTCGTGGTCCAAGGCAAACGGACAAACAAAACGAAACAAAGAGGTGAAATCGAGCAGCGAAATCAAAAAAGAAGGGATTTGAATTGAGGTGCGAGGCTGAGGCGAGGACCGTTCTGAGCAACGTTCCTCGAGATTTAAGATGACGACGATGGATGCGTGTGATGATTGACAGATCCCTGCGACTTCCACGGATGGTGCTGATCCAGATCCAGGCTTGCGAGCGTGCCATTGAGATCGTGGATGGGATCATGTTCCTCGTGCCCATCGTACTGACTCGAGCGTCCTTGTGATGACGTCTCACTGGAGTTCGGCCGAGAGATTGGTTCTTGGCGTGCCATGCAACGCCCACCCTCGAACGCCTTGGCAGAGCCATCCAAGAATGGAACATATCGCTGGGACCCACTTGGCGTACGTACAGGGGGAACGGGTCGCTCATTGGAATTGGCAGTCGCAGCCTTGAACTCCATGATGCTATCATAGCGCGACCCGTGGTTCATAGAATGGGGCAGCAGATCGTAGCTGTCCGAACCTCTCCGCGTGTACATATTCGGGTCCGGGGAGAAAGGCGAGAACGAGGACGTGAGATGTGATCTATGGTGTTCCACAGAACTCAGGTTTGATGGTGGACGTGATCCGGATCCCCCTGAATACACATCGTACGGCGGTTGACCATCAGAGAACGGCTGGTTCATGATGAGCGACCTTAGTTTTTCCTCAGAATACCCACTGCATTTCGCAGCGTCGACGTAATTGCGGTTCGATGCATCACTCCCACCGCTCGATTGACCTTGGCCTGTCAGGCCAAGCCTTTGCAAGAGTTGAATCGCCTGTTCTGGCGTCATCTGACTCTGAGGAGCTTGGCCCTGCGCAGATGCCATCTGAGCCTGGAACTGAGCCTGAAGTGTGGCGGCCTGGGCTGCCTGCGCAGCAGCTTGCGCAGCTTTATCTAAGATAACACTATCAGTTGGTTGGACGTGACACAACACACGAGGAGGACCCACATTGACTTCTACCCCAGCTCAACCGAATTCTACTCCCGCCGATAGGGAAGCCCTGCATCTTCTCGATAGCCCGCTCTGCATCAGCCTTTCGAACGAACTGAACAAAGCCACAATGTTTTCCGACGGGCACCTTCACCTGTACGTATAACGTTATATTAGCATCCCACCAATAGCGCAAAAGTGAAGCTCTCACGTAATGAATCTCGCCGAACGGAGTGAAGAACGTCCGCAAGGTCTCTTCAGAAATCAAAGGCGACAACCCACCAACAAACACAGTTGTGTTATAGGGGTCGGTGGAAGTGAGCTGCTCGCCATTCGGTCCGATGAGGTTTCCAAGGATGGCACGCGCTTGAGCATGGTGTTTCCACGACTCTTCGGAGATGATGTACCGCGGTGCCACGGAATGATCTTGTGAGTCATGCGCCGAACCAGAGGGAACAATGCCTTTGGCGTTATTACTGGAGCCAGCGTTGGCATACTGGTGGGCGAGCGCAATGACATTAGCGGAGAGACCAAGCATCTCATCCGATGACATCGAAGACAAGCCTCCTGAAGACGTGGTCGTAGTCCCCTCAGATCCTAGGGAAGGTATAGAGCTCGAGCCACTCAATGTTGATCCCGAAGCAGAGGGACCAAGGGGCACGCTGGCCAACGAAGACGAAGATCCGGCGCTCGTCGAAGCTGCCATAGGTGCAGAGACGCTCCTTGGCTGACCACCAAGCGGGAGGGCCACAGTAACCGGGTTTGGCCGCTGGTCAGAAGTAGGGGAACCAGGAAATTGAATTTGGGGAAGATCCGTCGGCATAGGAGGTGGCTTGAATTTGGCTGTGGCAGGAGATATTCGCACTAAAAATCACGTTGTTAACTTGCCCGAAGTAGGATACGAAGATGACTGACTTGGGCGTGAAAGGCAGTACAGGCCATGCATCTCTATCAGCGCACGCTGCTGGTCCGCTTCCTCAGTAAATCTGTGTGCGAAGGGGACTATGAGTTCGTTCGTCTAGTTGCATGACTGTACCACAGACTCACCGTACAAACCCATACCCTCGCGAGATGCCAGTGATAGGATCGAGCATGATTTTGGCACTCTTGCAACTCAGGAACGGTCGAATGAACTTGGGCTCACGATCATTCCGTAGGCCAAGAACAGGGTTGCGAAACACGGCCACGAGATCTGAGTTGGATGTTTCCGGCGCAAGATCACCAACAAAGATGCTGTACTCTTTCGGGAACTGTGGTTGTGCCGTAGGGACAATTACACCAGCTACTGGAAAAGAAGGCGCAATTGGACCGGTAGGAGCAGAAGAAGCCCAGTTAATGACAAAGGGCTTGTTTGAGTTCGGCATTGTGACGGGCTGCGCACTCCCGCCACCATTCACTTGATTGAGGACAGAAGAAGCGATAGCTGGCGAGGGGAACGTGAGGTAACAGTAACCAGAGTTGTTGGTTGGTTGAGCGGCGGTGGCGTCTGAGCCTGCATTTGGAACTTTGACAGTGACCGGGTCCCAACCCATCAGAGCACAAACCTGTTTTGCGTATTCTTCGTCCATCCAAGGTTCGAGTTCGCCCCACCACAGAGTAGAGCGTAGTACGTTTAAGCCGGAGTTGGAGTTGGCGGGTAGAGCGAGATCGCCGGACGGTGGAAACGATTGAAGCTGGCGATGGAGATAGCCTTCACGGTCAGCGTCGGAGGAGGCGTTGTAGTAATTGGTGTTAATAGTGAGAGCGGCGGGCGAGTTTCTGTGGGGGACGGGAGGAGGAGGATGGTGGTTAGAAGATGAGAGGTGTTGGGTAGATGTGTGTCTATTTGGGGGGGCTTGAAATGCTTCTGGGATTATTCCAATACTGCTGTATTCCTTGTCTGGGTGAATACCAATAGAGCGGGGTATTAATGCCGAAGTGCTCGTGTTGGGAGGATAGACACCTAATCCGTTGGACATGCGTCGATCTCCTGACACAGGATGAGACGGAGAATTGGAAGGGTAGTGGTTGGACATGTGATCGATTTCTGCGGGGGAACGAGAGTATACCACACCAGGAGGACAGCTAAAGTCGTGAAAGTCAAGACGAGACATATCTAAACGTTAATCGGGAGGTAAGTCAAGTCAGGAACGACTAAAAGGAAATCACGCACAATTACGACGAAAGGGGGGGATCAAAGGACGAATGAAGGTAGGAAAAACGTGAACTGTGAGCAAAAAGTGGACAGCAGAAGCTTGGAGATGTGCTCTGAAAAAATGTGAAAGAAAAAGCGAGTAAAAAACAACGTGCAAGAGAGCAATAGAAATAGAAAATAAGACTGATTGATAGCGATGCGATGCAAGACGAAATGCAACGAAGATTGTTTTAGAGTCTTGTAAGATAGTTGGCAACTGCAGGCCAGAGTAGTTCGAACAAGTCGAGGAGGGCAAAGAAATTGGACGTACTAGTAGAAGTTTCGTGGCAGATGAAAGATTGATATGTATAACTGTCGATTAGCCTGTGCCAGTATAATGGTAGTGCGGAGTGACAAGATCGGAGTATAATTTAACGTTTGTGTCAACGTCTCATTTTCACTCATGATCGTGGACCTTGGACCGATGACTTGGTCGCTGTCGAGCTCACCGAAATGCCCCATTATTCGACTCATCCGTGCATGTCCATCAGGATCGCACGGGTAATTTGACCTACCTTTAGCATCTCATCAAGTTATCAGTAGTGGTGGCATCTTGCTCGGCACAGCATACGTTGCACTCACCCAATCCAGGTAACAATGGCCACTCGAACAATGAAAAAACAATCAAGGTAAACGTTAGTCTGGCACCTACTCACCTTTCTGCGAAGCTGATTCAGTCAGTGCCTTCCGGAAGTTAATGTGGGTCCATATTTATGCTTTCGTGGCGGTGTCCCTGATAGGCGCCCAGGTCCAGCCAGGTCCCTGGATCAACAAGCTTGTTCTCCTGATCTTATGTAGGCGATTACCTCGTTTCTCTGGAACCTTGTGCGCTCAAAATCTCGATGATGTTACCTTGCAGTGCGTTTCCTGTCCATCATGATGAACTCAATGGGATTGTGTTCTGCGTCTGATCCCATAGTTATTCAGTTCGGACTCTTGGTCTCCGGCGAATCATGGCTTTTCGTCGGCTTCCTTGAATCGCTACTAGACCACCACTTGTGGACTCCTATCTACAGTGGTGCCAATGCCAACTATACCATTCGCAACTCAACTCACAGTTATACATTGCTGTGTCGCCAAGGTTTGCAGCCGCATCAACTTCTGCACCCGTCATCAACCAGATCATGAGTCTCGGGTACTATTTGTGCCGTGTCACTGCGGCGGTACCTCATGTCTCGTTGAGTGGTCTGTCTCACCGAGGACATCCACTCTACCGCTGCAGCCTGGACTAATAGTGTTCCGAATGTTCATTATAGTACAAACTCTGCAGTTGTATTACCTGTGAATCCGTGCATACAAATGATACATGATGATTTTCATCCCTGAGACTTACGTAATCCAACCGGAACTTTTGGTCGCACTGCAACGAGTGTGTATCAATTTCAAAACACAGCTCACACCGAACAAAAACTGCTTTAACTTAGTACTGGCGGTGGGCATATCCAAGCCATGCCTATCCGCCGTCTATCTGTTTCAGCAGAGCATGCAAATCCACCTCAGAGCTCAAACAGAGCTCACAGAAGCAACGACTCTCACCATATTCTCACAGGAAACGGCGGTCCCATCCACCCGCCTTCCATAGCTTACTCGGGCGCGTCTACTACCCCACAACAGAAGATGGTAGTACAAGCCCTCATAAACAACAGAATAAAGAATAAAGTAGGTCACTTACCCTGACCGTTTGATCAGCTCTGACTTGTCATAACACGCAAAAGCTACCAATCAATTCCGGCCTTTCTCTGGACATTGTCGAGTCCGATCCTGCGACACAGAGAGCGGTATGTGCGCTCGTGGAGATCGCACACGACTCGTTAGACATAATAGCTTGGTCGCTAAGCGAACTGCTCGAACGACTCGCAAAGGTACTGCCGCGAGTTCTTGCGTAGAATAAGTGCTTATATGCGCGTTATTACAGCAAGTTGATGCAGACGGACAAATGACCACCGAAGCATTGCAATCTCAGCTATTTATCTTGAAGATTTTGTCGGTATGCATGACATCAAGATGGAATCACCGACACGAGCAGGACGACGCGCGTTCCTCTCGTGCGGGCAAACCCCAGAATGGCAGCCAGGCTCCTGGTCATGTAGAGTCGCCATTGCCGTCTTCGAGTCAGCAGGGCAAGAAGATTCGGCAAGCCTCCACCGAGTTTTCCTCATCTACACCACCTCCATGGACAGAGGCTTACCCTCTGGACGACAACTGTGCACGTTATATCCTGAGTGTAATGGTTCTTTATCTACGACAGACAGCAGCACCGGAAGCTCGACTCATGTCATCTTCAAACCTGGCTCCTGACGCGTCATTACACGATTTTGAGTCGGTGGATCTGCCAACAGAGTCATCGGCATTCGATGATTACACAGGAAACACTGGCCCGTTACTACCTCCTCACATATCGCATGGACCAAAGCCGATCCTGAAGCTGAAGAACTCATCTGCGTCATTCCAGTCAGCTGCCAGCGCAACCTCAGGGCACTGGCAGCTAGGCCGTACGTTCCAGTTTGAGAGGACTCATATGGCGCTCGTCAAATCTGCACTTGCGCTGAATCTCCTGATCAGCAAGTTCGCAGGACGCATCGTCTACCATCTCTCTGCATCAAACTGGCTGGTTGTCTTCCATCGAATACGTCAGAAGATACACTTCCTCGCCAACACGACGGAGGATAACCCTGATACGATTGATTTGCAACTCATGACTCATAGTGCGATGGACAGAGCGCGTCTCGTTCAAGTTCTGCATGAGCTTTCTTCTCTTCTCGTGAACATGAAACGACAAGCTCAGACAGCGGTTGCCATCCCATTACGTATGGCAATCTGGAATTGGATCGAGATGTGCCCACAGGAATACAACGAGGCAGTGAGATCAAGAGGGAGACTCGAGGGTGCACCAGAGCGCGTCTTCGACCTCCTGCACTCCGCGAACGAGCCCGGCCGAGAGCGTGCACTTTGGCCGACGTTGACTGTCCTTGCTTGTCTCGCTGCTGAGCGCCTGTCGCCAGATTATCAGATCGATGTCGAGAGTCGTTCCACAAACTTCCCCACTCACAAATCCAGCCACAGGAAGGTGAGGTTGACATGAAGTGATGTATAATGTGATCTCATTGTTTTCACAAAGGATATCCGATTCGTAGAGGACCTACTCAGGCATTCAAACACAAATTCGAAGCTCGCTGATGTCTCTTTCGTGTGTGCGATCGACATGTGTAGAGCTGGATTTCGGATATCGCCAGATGGCGAAATGCCCCTCAGACATATTGCGGCAGACATCTCCCATGAAATCAAGGTAATGGTGACATTTTGGTATCCAATCTTCCCCATACTGACTCTCTGCAGTCGACCTTGCAGAAGTCACCCGGGCAGAAGCCATTCTGGGACTCATTTGATGAAATTGACGTTGCCACCTATGCTGAGGCACTTGTCGCCGTATTCCGTTTCCTGTCGGAAGAGGAATCAATATCGTTGTTCTTGGATTGTTTGGAGCCTGAGCGGTCCGATGCAGTGAAGATTTGTGCTATCAAGGCTGCTACCACTCTGTCAATCGAGGTTCGTGCTTGAAATTCAGCAATGCCTTTGCTTTTACTGACCCAGTTTATAGGCACCCCGTGTTCCTTGGCAGCAATCCTTGGAGAAGCTCCAGATCGCTATCTCACCGCGCTTAAGATCCATCTACAAGGTAAATGTGTACCCGCAGTATTGTACCTGCTTGTCGGCTCATCGACTTGACCTACAGACCTCTTCTATGCGGCTGAGTGAATACGACAGTGATGGGGCTATTCGCCGTCCAGCATCTCGGCCCAAGGCCAAGCGCTTCACGTCTGAGACGCTGATTGACAAGGACCTTATGCTCCTCTCCATTCTTGCACTGCTGCGGGCCTCGCCGGATTACTACATCGCCAACATCGAAGACTCAGACCTGGAAGGTTGGGTGGCGATTTCTGCACGTGTCCGGGACTCGGATACTGATACGGCTGTCAAAATTTCGGCTGCGACGTCGCACCAGCACCTCACGGATCTCTTCTTCAAGATGCCCCCGAATGACCCTTACTATAACATGATCGAAGGGTGGATGAAAAGTTCAATGTTGGCATGACGTTTGCTCGCATTTCACGATTTCCTAACGCACATTTGCAGGCCGATGTCGTTGATATGCATAGCTAAGAGGTTGCTGATGACTAGACTCGACCCTGATAGCCAGAGGCTGTGGATACACGTTGCTCATCAGCTCGTCGAATGCTACCACAGGAAGAGCGAGGTTAGTCGTCATCTTTCATTCACATAGACCACCTTACAGACGTTCTGATGCAGGATAACCATGCACATGGTATGCAATTCGACAACGATCGTGTACCAGCCTTCGCAATGTCCGAGATAGCTTTCTTAGTATCACTTACGTCAGTAAGCAGTGATGTCTCGCAGCTTGCTGCCCAAGGTCTTCGTCTCATCGCACAAGCTGAGCGGCAACCTGGAGCTCCTGTCAACCATGGCCTCACTGAGGAAGAACGCTCAA
The DNA here is from genome assembly GCA_003316505.1 of Suillus alpinus. Lineage (NCBI taxonomy): Eukaryota > Fungi > Basidiomycota > Agaricomycetes > Boletales > Suillaceae > Suillus > Suillus alpinus. The sequence goes on from QFEX01000069.1 coordinate 145,666, forward strand.
AACGAAACCCAATATACGAACAGCTTGGTGACCCCAGCGTCATCATCGTTGGTGTGTTTTGTCCACTTTCTATTTGTCCTTTGTGTAATTTTTGTTGCAGGCCGTGTTAGAGAGCAGAAACGTGTACGGAAGCTCTTGCGTTTGGTTGCGAACTCCTCGCCCATAAACATCGCTGTTTGGGAGGAGTGCTTCTTTAGATGGAGTGCCCTTTCAGAGTTCATCGTGCAGAATCCCCTTGCCGCAGCAGCAGCCTTTGACGACTCTCATTTAAGCAAGCATGAGCAGCTCATGTCTCTTGAGGTATTTTCGTCCTCCGAGCTATTTACGTTCATAGAGCTGACATTCGCACAGGATAAATTCATACAATGGAGAAACCTCACGTTGTTCCTGGCTGCATTTGGTGGTGTTACCGCGCAGGAAAAGCATGACCCTGGTGCCCTTTCTGCTGCGATTCCTGCTGCGTTCTTGCTCGATGATATGCGTACGCTGAGAGACCCAGCAGACCTCGTCACGATATTCATCGAGTTCCTCACGGGTGCTCTTGTTGACGATGTTGTTCGCGTTCGGGAAGTTGCACGTGAAGCTCTTGGGTCAGAACTTAGTCCTCGTCTCTTTTCAAAGCTATTCAAACATCTTGACGAGTGGGTGTATATTTTGTGGAATTACTCTTGCAAGTCTGACAAGGACTCTGCCAGGATCACGCGGAACATTACGGCGGGAGCAGGTCTGGAGTTCAAGGATGAATACGGTTTATTCTTGGACCAGGTACGAGTCCATGACTGGCCATCCTCATCCAGAGTTAATCGTTTGCTGTAGTTGATCTCGGTCTTGAAATCACTCGTCGAGAACGCACAAATGCCACCCGATGAAGCTCTCAGCATTGATCTCGGGTCAATCTTGCATGTCCTCGTTGGATTCATCTCGCGCTTCAGTGATCCAGTATCGTATCGGATCCGGGTCAAGTTTTGCGCCCTCTGCGACAGTATCTGCCAGCGTACGGACACGTTGACCCTGCGTAAGGACGACCTATCGCGCAATCGTATCATAGACATCGTGATGGATTGGTTCCAGGATCCGTTATCGGTACGCCCATTTAGCTCTCATTTACAGGTAATCACTCAAATATCCCAGAACATCGATTCCGATGCTATTCAATTTCAGTATGAGTTGAACTTCGCGTCTCTTCGTACAGTCGTCAAGCTCCTCGAACGCTTGAAGCTCCAGCCGATCGACAACAATTCCAACGATGGTGATGATTCAGGACACGCGGTGTCACGCTTGTTTATACGATACTCCCATGTTCTGCTGAGAGCTTTGGACATATGCCAGTCTGACCCCATAGTAAGCAGTCTACGATATCAGTCTGGGAATGATACTAAACAGGACGAAGGTGCCTGACAGCACTTCAGACGTCCCGTCTCTGCAAAAGGTAGTGTTTCATGTTTTTGTTCTGGTTCATCAGTAGTTGACGCTTTTCCCAGAAAATGCAAGCTTCTCAGAGGGAGGCCGACATTCGTGATTTGGTCATTACAGGACTCTCGCACCTCGTTATCTCAAATTCTGAGAATGCCGTCAAACATTGCATTGCTTCTGCATATGATAGCGACCTGAGGAAGCGAACTATCTTTGTCCACGTCTTTGCTCGAGTGCTGGGGCAAGGCACCAAGTTCGAGGCGCAAGGGAATCCTGAATTGCAAGCACGGCGAGATCAACTGCGAGAGGTGCGTTTTCAATTCTTTGTCTTCTTCAGAGCAAAGCTAACTTGCATATCTAGCTTGTCAAAGGATCAGACGTAGGGTTTACCTTTCTGGTATGATGATCAGTATTGACGAGCTTGATAGATGGTGCTTGCGATGGTGATCTGTGAATGCTGTCCTGCCAATGAGGTCGACATGATGATTTCAGTGCTCATGAACATATTCGACACGAGAGCCTCACTAGTTGCCTTGTTGAAAACTATGATTGACCGAGAAATAGCTCACACTAGTAAGTCAATCTCTAGCGCTTCAGTAGCGCTTCAGTGACTGACTACTCACGGAACTCCACAGCTAGCGAGGTGGATCTTTTCCGAGGGAACTCAACTTGCACGCGATTTCTCTCTGCCTTTGCGCGGATACACGGGTACAACTATTTGCGGGGTTTGATCGTCCCTCTCATCAAGACTATGACGTCTATGCCCGCGGGTCATGCATATGATCTAGACCCCGCCAAGGCTGGCCGAGACAATCTTGAACAGAACCAGAGGAATGTCGAGCTGGTTGCCTTATCTTTCCTTGATATCATTAGTTCCTCGGTCCCTGCCCTACCACCGTGCGTAACGACACAACAATGCGTCCGCTATGTTCTCACCTCACTTTCAGGATGATTCGAGAAGTTTGCGCTCATCTTGCGAAATCAGTGTAAGTAGTTTTGCCTCCCAAAGAGCGAGCGATGGCTGATTAAATTTTAGTTATCAAGTTTGGCCGGAATCGAAGTTCGCTGCCCTTGGTGCATTTATATTTCTTCGGTCAGTTCATGCATTTTAGTAAGCTGTGGTGCTAAGCTTCTGTGCAGATTCATTTCTCCAGCAATTGTTGCCCCTGAAATTGTTGATGTCACAGTGCCCAGAGATGATGGCGGAGTCATCCGCCGGGGTTTGATGGTCATAGCAAAGGTCATGCAAAACCTCGCGAACAACATCTTCTTCGCAAAGGAGGCTCACATGCTTTGCTTGAACGATTTCTTGGGAGCGAACATCGCGAGTATCACGCGTTATCTGAGCGAAGTCAATGTTAGTCCAACAACTCATTGGTTATTTCAGAAGCCTTACCCTTCATAGAAATTCTCCTCTACTGCTGTCGACGAGGGGTCTACCGAGTGGTTGGGCACGACAGCAGATGACACCGACACGATTGTTCTTCATCGCTTTTTGGACAAGCATGCGGACAAGATTGGTAAAGAGTTACTGAGTTACGCCAAACTCAATGCCTCTGGAGAAGAAGACGCGTCAACTGCTAACGCAAAGCGCGCATGGGACCACCTCTGCAATTTACTTGTCGAACTGCAAGAGGTTCCCGAGGTTCCTCGTTTCTCGCAACTTCCTAGGTCCGAGCATCGGGAATTTATTGACCTGATGAATCGTTGTGCCCACCGCAGCATTGAATCTGTGCAGGACATTTTCGTAGCTGCCAATGTTCCTCTCGTCAGTCTTATACATGCATTATCCTTAGTTGCTGACACGTTGATACAGGATTTGCCTGCGGTGTTTGTTCTGCGAGTATGCCAGATTGATGTCGAAGCTCTGGACATCGAGTTGTTGATGTACCACAGCCTCAAGGTGCGTGACTTTGGTAACATTTTATTCATAACGTGCTGAAGATGTCTGCACGATAGACATTGTTATCGCCCGCTTACGAGAACCGGAAGTTTGAGGTCGTCTTGGATTGTACCTCGTTCACCTCAACTTCTGAAATACCGGCGCAATGGCTGACCACCTGCTCGCAACTCATTCCAATCGACATCCGACGTCGTTTTCTGACTTCATATATCTTAAACCCTAATTCGCTCACCCAGAAGTATCTGAGGCGAATGTATAATATTTCGTCGGGTGGGGACAATTCTACCTTCTTGTAATGAGCTCACGAACATTTTTATCTAGGAACCATGCTAGCCAGTGGGGTAAGGGCCTGCTCGTCAGTTGCCGAACTCTTGCAGTATGTCCCGACCGAAAGTCTTTCAGCACTTCGATATCCAAGTAAGCAAACGTATATTGTATAGAAGCTTCTTTTTCACATCGTCTGGTCAGCTTCTTTGGAGGAGGAAGCTAGCACCGGCTATACGGAAGTCACCATGAGGCAAGCCCACGAAATGCGCATGCCAGTCACTATGGAGGTTGTGGAGACTCATGTCCGGGTTACTTCAGTTTGTCATCACCACTTCAGCTGTAGGAGGTGCAACTAAGCTGCCCATTATAGATACGTGCAGCTGTCATCTCTCCGAACTTGAACTGCAAGTCGACGGAGATCATTTCTCTTGCTGATGTCAGCGATGCCTACAACGTATCCACTGGCCTCGATCCCTACGAGTTCATCATCCGCAGAAGCAAGCAAGGTGTAACGTCCTACTTCTCTTCACCACAGCGTGATAGCATTGTCAAGGTGAGATCATGGTAGTTGTCACGAAATGTCCAATTGATTTATTCGATCTCCCAGTCCATTCGTGCCGCTAAAAGTCAACTGAGGGACACGCGCAATTTCCGCATGGATAGATTTCCCAGGTTCTCCAATATCTCCACAACGCTACTCCATGTAGGCATGCTCAACATCGACTCCGAAGATGAGGGACTTCGCGGAGCTGCATATGATCTTTTGGGTGCTCTCTGTTCTTATCTAAACTATGACAAGAACCCCATCATTGTGTCGAAAGGTGAGCGACTCCTTGAACAATTTATTGCAGACATTCTAATCCGACGTAGCGGGAATTATACCTGGAGACATATCTACATTTGTCATTGGACTGAGTGACCGCCTAGCTGGCTTTGCACCTAAACTCACACTCGATTTCATCTCTGTCATATCCGCCGGCATGGACAAGGCCAACGCTGCTCAACGTATCACCTGCTTGCAGTATATGAGCCCTTGGGTGAAGAACCTCGCGAAATTTTGCAATCCGACCAATTCATTGTACGAGCACTCGGGAGCAAGACTGCGAGACTGCGTTCGTTCATTGATCGACCTCACCATCTCTGACTTGGAGGCAAGTTTAGATGTCGCTAAGGTCTCCTTGAGTACTCACTGGATTATAGATAAGCTCCATGGTCCACAAATACATCTGGGTGGAAATAGGCCGTCAGGAATCGACCCTCGTCTATATAGTTCTCGAAGAGCTCATCCGTGCTGCGTCTGACGGCGGCATTGGGTCCCGAAGATGTGAGACCATCGCGAGAACAACCGCTGCCTTGTCGTCCATCAATGTTAGGGGAAGAATTTTTTCAAAGTTAAGAAAAGTTCTTGGAAAAACTTCCCTTAAACCATCCAAGACTCTACCAGAGAACGTCCACTGGAACGAGATTGCCACCCTTGCTCGTTTCGCGCTTGTAGCCAGCAACCACTCGAAGCAAGCAGCGTATGATCAACTATACATCCCCGACATCATCCACGTCGTCACGCTCATCGCGGGCACAGGACAGACGTTAGTTCGCAAGTCATTATATGGCGTAATCATGAACTTCCTTCAGTCCGTATACCTTGTACGAGCTGAGGATCCTAGCGCACCTGAATTACGCCTTCTGATCGACGAGCTCATCAAGGTGGAGAATCTTACACTGTTCGGTCTCACTCGCCAGTCGTGTACTAGCGAATATTGCAATTATGATCCTCCAAACGACAAGGCAATGATCGACTCTCAAGAAGCCTTGACTCGTCTTCTTGTTCGAGTGATGGAGGTGACGTCCGGCTCAAGAGGTGAGTCCCATGTTTGGCATTGTGGACTGCTCAAAATAATGTGTTAGGCTTGCTCAATATCTGGCGCGCACGGTGGATGAGTCTAGCAACATCAACTGCATTCCAGTTACCAGCGATCATTCAGTCACGCGCCTTCCTTGTCCTGGGCACTCTTGCGACTTCAGATGTCGACGACGATCTAGTGTATCAGATGCTGGTGGCGTTCAAGAACGCGCTAGGACAGTCCACAGAATCCGACACGATGGCGGTGGTTTGCATGCTTCGGTGCATTTGCAAAGTAGTACCTTCCCTGACCGAAGGTTCCCGGTATCTCTGCCAGATTTTCTGGCTGGCTGTTGCTTTGTTGCAATCCAGCTACACTGCATTTTATTCAGACGCTGCTGGGCTCATGCGCGCGACTGTCGAGACGCTGGAAAAGCATGGTGCCTTTGAAAGTAGTTCGATACCCAACGTACTGCTGGACGGGCGGGTTTCACTGGAAGACACTGTTTGCCAACTTGACCACTTGCTCTGTCTCTCTTTTGACTCTAGTTTCTCCTTCACACTCGCCGCCATTATCTTCAAAGGTGTCCGCCACAATCACCTTAGATCGTCTGCCGAGCTCGTTCTGCGGAGTTTGCTGTCAGTCACCGCGCGGTGTGACAACCAAACTGCAGATGGCCCAGGTTCAGGCCTGTGTCCAGATGCGCTTGGCTACTTCATTGCCTTGCTCCCCTTCTGCACGACACACGAGTCTTACGTGCAGCTCCTACAAGACTGTAAAGGAGAAGAGTTTTTGCCAGCACCTAACTCCTCTCGTCAAAATGATTTTGTTCCTCGTGTTTCCGTCGAACTGCTGTCTCTAACAGACAGCACATCGGCACTTCTTGCAGTGTCGTTTGCGAGCACATTGTTGACCACTGCACAAGGTGACGATGCCGAGACCGAAATTCTGTATAATTTGCTGGCAGACATCGGGGCTACCCACCCCGAGTCTGTTTCAATGATGCAAGTCCTATTATTATGATCAATTTTCTCGTGCTGATACTTCTTTGAAAGCTATGACATCCTGCAGGACAGGATAAAAGATGCCTTCGCAAATTCTTCGAATGCTGCAATCATTAGAGCTGTGACGAGCATCTTCCGCAATGCACAGGACTCCCTGCGCCTGGGATCGTTACACTCGATGTCTGTATCCACGCTCAGTACGGTGGATGAATGCAATCCAGCGCAAAGCCTGAAGCAGAAATTGGAAGAGCTGGGTATGGACGGTCTCACAACGAGCTTCCAGTTCTTGGCCCCCAATCGAAGTCATTGGTCGAAGATTGCTGCTTGGATATCCGACCTGGTTCTAAAAATTGTCGGCTTGGAATAATCTTTTCAGCATGCTGTGTTTTCTTCATGGACGTCATGTAGAACATATATTGTACTTCTAACTTGCATCGTTTCAGTTCTGTCTTCCGCACATACTTTACACAATGATCCGAATATCGCTAGTACTATTACTGCTAATGCCACGTCGTTCCACGACGTAGGGTACACATACGATTGAATATATATCATTATGGTTTTGTTGACTGGCTTTGCAGCACAGTCTTGCACTGGTCTTCTCGCATTTCCGCTTGACCTCCCCGTGTTGGCATGCCCTCCGCAGGCAGATCACACCAATTTAAGATTCGCCAAGTAAGGCAGTATTCCCACGGTATCTATATTGGACAATACAGATTTGTTGCCATTCCGAGGACCTTGTTCATACCCTATTACTTACTGCATATATATTCTCGCCTTTCCCGTTGAACCTCGCGACCACCCATTCTTTACCCAACATTTAATCGACTGGATTCGATATGCACGACGAGTCCGTTTCGGACTACTGTCCGGCTACCCCAGATGCATTAGACACAAGCAGCTTTTACCATGCCAATAGTAACATCGACGACCTAACTCTAGCTTTGATGAATCTCTCCCAAGTATCATCCTTGGAGTCCCAGCAGAGCATATGTTGCTGTTGTGGTAGCACCGAGTGTCAAGCGACGAAGAGTTGGTTGGACTCGAAGGAGAAGCTCGAGAAACGGTTGCATCTCAGCGCAGGTATGTACTTGTGTCGTCTCCAACGCGATCGGTCCGTAAACATCTACACAGAGGTTGGCTCTGCCCTACTGCAGCGGCATGAGGCATACGTCAGTCAACACGAGGTACGCGAAGCCCTGATCGCAACATGCCTCCGTCTTATTTTGTATTAGTCTAATGTGCACACGCCGCGCGGTGCTTCAGATGATCTTGCGAACGAGTCACTTCAAGAGATGC
>QFEX01000070.1:8451-21253 GCA_003316505.1 Suillus alpinus
TCGGTCCTACGATCCAACTGTATCACGGGAGCGCAAGATTAGAGGGACACATCTTGTGACATTGATATCAGCATTTTTGAAGGGCTGATAGATGCCCCTCTCAAACGTCCTTCCATGCATCATGAATGGGAAATGGTAGAGGGATGCATCTTGCCGTTCTTGAGACGAGAGACTAGCTATGGAGGTTAGCTATTATGGGTGGGCATGGGTGTTATCCCTCTTGATTTTTTCCTTCTAAACAGGAGAACGAAAAAACAAGAGGGAGCCTTCTATTGATATTGGCACTGAGACGACGATCATAGTACTGTGGTTTTTATCATGATAGATGGATAACAAGATGTTTCGGGTTTTTCCGAGTCTGGTCTTAAGTTTAAACTTGAGCGTTTGTCAACGTTCCCGACGTTAACATGGATACCTTCTATGACGATCGAAAGAGAACCACTGTGTGTTTCGACATGATGATGCTATTGACCCAGGCCTATTCCGAACGCACCAGCAACCCTGATTCCAGTATAATATAACACACTCGAATTAACTGTTTTGAACAATACTTTGCCAGTCAATATTGAATGGCAAGGGCCCAAAGATACAGCAAACGAGGCTCGTTGCCAAAACCAACTGCAGAGACACATCAGCGGTAGCCAAGGTCAATGTTGCGGATTTATCGAAGATCGATGCCACAGTGCACCGTGAGCAACCATCTTGACCTCTTGGTGATCAGTGAGATATGGTCCACCACAATGTACTTATCGTTTAGAATAACATGATCAGACGTGCAAGAGCGTGGATATCAATACGTAATACATATCTCTCTCTTCAGGCCTCCTCCACAGAGTCTGATGCTCGTTTCTCGTGCACTTCGTGGTGATAATGCTTCTCACTCGGTCTCCAGCCTACAGATCGCCAAGGTGCAACACCAGAACGGTACAACTCGTCCACCTGGTTGTTCATCAGATGAGCAGCAATTTATAACGCGCATGAATTATTACCTCTTCTAAAGTTAGACCTTTGGTTTCAGGGATGGCGAAATACACGTAGATGTATCCAAAGACGAGCATGCCGAAGAAGACCAACATTATCATTGGGCCAATCCTGGCGAAGTGTTCAGACACCAAGAAACGACACAATACCTTTGGCTGTAGTTTAGACTCACCGATCGACAATCCTTGGAGAGAAGAACGAAAGCATGAAGTTCCAGAACCAGTCTTGGACAAGCGTGAGCTACGAATTCAAATGGTGAAAAAGAAAGTAGCACTCGTACTTGTTGCGCTGCCGAGGGCAATTGACTTGGGGCGCACTCGAAGAGGGAAAGATTCTCCCAGGTACACCCAGGGAGTAGGGCCCCAAGTCGTGCCGAAGATGAACACTTGGAATACTGCAAAAGTAATGACGACATCGCCCCCAGCTCTATTGCGAGCGGTAAGCTCTGAAGTCGGTGTTCCAGTAGGTGCAAGGGTAGCATGCCCAACCACAGCAACCTGGCAGAAGTGTCAGTCAGTCCAGCACTGTTTGCCAACAGATAAAGTGCACGGACAATCAGTGCACAGATGGCTTGCGAGAATGCGCCAAGGAGAAGGGACTGAGAAAAAATCGAGTAAATTTCTGCTCTGATCATCTAGTGGAATAAACCATACCTTTCGGCGACCCCAAGCCTCGATGAAGTACAGCGCGGGGAGAGTTCCAGCAACTGACACCGCACCAAGAACTGTCTGGATGATATAAGGTGAAAGCCTGTTATTACATGAGTTAAACTGCAATAGGGGAAGAGATTTAATACTCACCCTGCACCTGCACTCTGAAAGAAGGTATCGCCATAGTAGTCTGTGACAATAGCCATTAGTGATATAAAAATCAACCAGCATGAGGGATCTTACAGTAAAAGTTCTGGCCATTAAGCTGCTGAATAAATTGAAGCATCATGCCGTTAATTGTCCGACGCCACAGCGCATTTCTGGTGGAGAAGCATTCTAGCCAAGTCGCTTTGCCGCCCTCATTCTCTGCTCTGATAGCAAAATCGAGTTCCTCGACAATTTCAACAACAAGAGGGTCGTCTTCTGAAACTCCGTTGAGTTCTGCGACGACCTTGCGCGCTTCATCGCCTCGTCCAGTTCCAAGAAGGTATCGGCTAATAATGGTAAGTATCGTCAGTTTGCATGAGAGATTTAAGAAGTTGCACGTACGGTGATTCTGGAAGGAAAAACATTCCAGACAAAAGTATGATACCCCAGACCATCTGCAATCCGATGGGGATTCGCCAAGACGCGGAGTTAATGAGTGTATGGCTTCCGAGTTCAAGCAGGTAGCTAAAAAATATGCTAGATTAACAAGTGTTAGCGAGCGCTCTGATGGACAATGAAGACTCCACGAACCCCGAGATGATTTGGACTTGATAAATGACCAAGATCGTACCACGAATAGCTTTCGGTGCCGTTTCTCCATTGTACAGGGGCACAATGGCTGAATTGACGTGGTTAGATTCACAAAGTCATCTCCTGACATTAGCACCGACCTGACAATGAACCGACGCCTAAACCTGCGATATAGCGACCTACAACCAACTGAACAAGAGAGTATGTCGTGCCAGTCTGGACAGCCACGCCAACGGTGAAGATGGCCGACCAGAACAGAATAGATCCACGGCGTCCAAGCCGATCAGAAGTGAACGCTTGAGCGATAGCTCCACTTTTGTCATTGTCAGACTATCATGAGAATAACGAGACATAATTTCCCCACCAGAACGTGCTATGGTGAGTATGAATGTCAGCAAAGATCAGAATCAAATTTCGCAGTCTTACCCAGCCGACAGCAAGGAGACAATGATCGATTGTCTCGAGCTTGACAGGTAGTACTGACCATCCGTTCCTTCTTGGCCAAATCGGCGGATAAAGTCTGGCATGATCAGACATCCCTGAAGTAGGTAAAAGTTCAGATATGTCGAGGACTGAGGAAGTATGAACGCATACGGAAATGACACCCATGTCATACCCAAACAGGAAACCTATCACCGAGAGTTAATTAAATGGATCTACTGTTGATGTGAGCAAAGAAATAGGAGCGTTGTAGTTGCTGATAAATGACGTACGTTTACCAGTTTGTATATGAGAGCCACACCTCCTGCAAGGGAGAGTCCAATGAGCACTGGACGACAGTGACGAGAGTGAACTCACCGAACGCGATGAAAATGGCGAGCAAGACCGCTCTACGGCTCGTTGGAACGTCTCTCGCCATGATCTAGTGAGAGAAACGTCTAAGAAAAGGCGGTTGAAGAAGGCCTCCTGCTCAGCAGGCATGCTTAAGTATAAGTCCTGGGCAGGCGGAGTAAGATCTCGTCATCCATCATATGACGCATGACGGGGTCATGCGGTCCGGGGATCATAGAGAAGGAAACATTTGCCCGCCAAAGGCAAAGGCTTGACACATTCCCGACCTTATACAACCGAGGTGATGGAGAATAACCATAGGGTTTTCCAACGCCCTCGCTGCACGCACAAGCAGCCACTTAGCCAGCTAACCAGTCATTCTGAGCATTGTTCTGAGTGCAGACCGGTTTGCAACACCGGCACGAAGTTTGTGCGACGGTCGGACCTCGGTACGTTTCGAAGAGCGCCTTTTATCCTTGACCCGACGCGTGACTTTGATCGCGGGAAATAGAGTCACTGGGCCAACTCGCACCTGAGCAAGCACATCGGTAGTGTCAAGGCAGTCGAGGCATGAGTGATAAAAAGAGTGCTAGTCCACACACGCCCGTGGGTGAACGACAAGGCGCGTGCCCTCAGCTTAGAAATAAGTGTGCCCCTGCAGTAAACCACACTTAGTGTCGCTGGAGGACCACAGCGATTTAAACTGAAGGAACGCGGCTCTCCTTTGCTTCTCCCGGTATCACGCTTAGTCCGGTGTATCACTTCTTTACTTGGGGGTGATAGCGTGCAAGACGGCTGGGCGTCGGAGCACCGCGAAGTATGTTTCCACGTTCCCGACAAGATGAACTTGATATGCTTCTATTATGATCGAAAAGTAGAGTCGTATTTCAATATGATGATAATATTTTCCGCGCAGAACGATGCATGTGACTATGCGTGGGCTGGCAGCGTCGTCTAAATTCATTGGTTCATGGAGTCAAGAACACTCACAAATCAAGATCAAGGACATTGACCACTTTGCCATCGCATCACCATGTTATATTCCTGTGGAGCCTAGCCAGCTCTCCCACTCTCTAACTATGAAGGATAACTCACGTTTACCTTCTTTACCTGCATCAGAATCTCCAGCTTCATCAGCAGCAGCTCGACGGTCCTTGAGTGAGGCGCTGAAAACGCCTTCCACAATGGCGCGCTGTAGCCAAGGAACAAGAACCCGAGTATATGCTGCCCCAGCCGCTTGTAGAATCTGTATCTCCTTCGGGTCTCCACCTCGCCAGTCCCTGGCATATTGTAGTAGACCGTAGCCTGTATTTGCAAGGCACTCTTCGGCACCATCCACGATGCCCGACAAGGCATCAACAGGTGCAAGCATCCGCAACCTGTTTAGCGCCCGGATATATGCGTTCAAAATCTTCGCAAGCGGCGGGAAGGCTGTTAGCACTTGAGGCGGAGAATGCGGAGCATTGGATGGCGAGAGAACAAGCGTCTTGAACGCAGGGAAACTGGTGGGCGCAGCTACCAGCCAATTGGAAGGAGCGGAGGGCTTAGGTTTGCTCGTGACGTGCTTTGCGAGCACTCCAGACCACTCATGCTCCACACCGAGTCGTACGTCCCGTGCAAAGCCGCTGATAACTGATCGTGAAATCAGTGGTGATAATAAGGCACGAAAATCCTGTATGCGCACCAATTTAACACGAGTTGAATTAAAAAATGTACGACACTCACCATCCCTACGCGCGCTAAAGCAGAACTACAATAGGCAAGTTGTGTCGCAAGGGGTGCAAGGTGGGGATAAGCACGCTCGAGGTACAATCGAAGAGTCGGAAGGAGCAGCTCCAGAAGTGTCGAAGGCAGCGTTTGTCGAATGGTATATGAGGATGCCGAAGCATCCTGATCTACGGGTGGTGCTATCCGTGTTCCAGCATGTGAACGGTCGAGGAATATCGTCGCATATTGCGTGACAAGATCGTACGCGCCTTCCCTCCAAACATCGATGTACTTCTTTAAGAACCGGGCGACGTCATCAGCCTCCCTATCAATCTCCCGCTCTCTTTCCTCTACAGTGCTCCCAGCTGAAAACTTGAACTCCAGACTTCCAGCGTCCGAAGGTATGCCAGCATCCCTTTCAATGCCATCCAAGGCATCTCGAAAGCATTCGATCCGAGCGCTGATGAACACGAGCGCTAGTTCATCCTCGTGCATCGCCTTCATTCGACGAAGAAATTGCACTGCTTTCCAAAACGCCGGTAGCTTACGACCGGGCTCATATAACGTGTTCAGGAGGATGAGCTGCATAGAATGCAATGAGGAAGCTATCTCAGCTTGTAAGGAATCCGCAAGTTGAAGCGGCAACCCCTGCGCAGCTTCCTCGTCATTGCTGAGATTCTTCCTAGTTTGACCGACTAAAGAGGACAATGCAGATGACGCGTGGGCAGCTAGTGAAAGAGCTTCTGCATAGAGCCCGTTGCGGACGCATGTGTCGATGAGAACTGGAACATCAAGCAAGTCGCGCAGTTTGTCGTGCTGCTCCAATACAAGGCGTGCCTTCTGCCTTCCCTCGATGACCTCTGGACCAGTCTTATCGCGAAAAACACGTGCGGCATCATCAAGAGCTGGTAAAGCGGTGTTGATGAGAGAATTGAGAGAGGTGTCAAACGAAGAGAGCGATGTCAGCAGCGCTGTTGACGTGTGATGAAGGGATAGAAAGGTTGGGTAGGATGTGTGGGTCAAAGCAGTTAGTGAGGAAGTCAATGTATGAGATTGCGTTGTGAACGCGGTTGGCGTTGAGAGTAAGTCTGAGAGCGCATTGGTGGGTAATTCGGCGAGAAAATCAAGATTAGACGGGCTTGACGCGAGAAGCGAGCCAGAGAGAACGTCTTGAAGGCTCAACAGCTCGCTGGACGTTGGCGCCAGTGTCATCGTCGAATGCTACTTACTTACATAGTTTATCACTGTTATAAATCCAACAAAAATGAAGAGCGCACCTCGCAGGGTTCGAAAACTCGAAACGGTACAAGCGTCAACGTGGAACCGCTTCGCCAAGCAAACTGGTTATCTTCGCCGTTTATCACCGTGACCCTCAAGTAACAACTGTCTAGGTCTGCTATGCCGTGGTCTAGAGTCTAGGCTAACCCAGGTCAATAAATATTGCAATGGTTGAATTCTTCCCCCCCGTCGTAGAATAATAATTTCGTACTGATAATATAGGCTGATATGTATTCCAACAGCTACAATGGAGAATATCTATAAAGTAAGGTCCAGTAAGGTGTGATTAGAAGGTGATAATGCAGAAGCCGACGTAGAATGGGTGCTGTTACAGCATTGACAAATACATTGGTACTCGTAGGTAATGGGATTCAAGTTGCGTGATGAAATTGCATTCGTCAGATTAGATCATGACACAAAAACAGAGCGGATAGCAGGCTGCATACTGTCGAGAGTCTGCGTGCGCGGGTACGTCGGCGGCACAACTGGATCCCCGCGCTATTCGGTTGATCAATGTGAATTTTCAGCAGGAAAGAAGGCTGTTCACTCACTACTAACAAGCGCATTCTTCGCACGTCCCGTGTTAGACGGAGGTCAACACCACGGTATGCACACGCCATCTGGAGAGATGGGAGCTGCGGGTGGCAGTAGCCGTCGCGCCAAAGGTTGACAGTGACAGCTTGTAGGTCGTCTCGAGTCTTGACGAGATCAATGATAGGGTTGAGTGTAGTATCCAGGTCGAGCCCGAATGCTATGTGCTGTATAGTCTCTGGCATTTGACGGCAAACAACAGGAGAAGACCATGAACTCTCGGTGCGAAGCTCACGAAGAGAGCGGCAGCGCATCGCAGCGTGTGCGTGGTCATGCATGGCAAAAGATGGAATGGCTAGCGAGTGCAATGTTTCGCCGTGCTTCTCGACGAGGAAGTCTAAAAGCTCAGGGCTTGGTTGACGTTCCAAGTCAATGACCCGTAAACTCTTTTCTTCCGCGGAGCGATGCAAGAGCCAGCCAAGAAATTCCTTGGCAGGTTCTCTTTGGCAGTTCAAGCGTAGTTCTTCCAGAGCGCAAGGGAATGGTGGATACGTCACGCCGGGAGATAGAACGGGGGATTTTCCAGTGATGGAGAGTGATTTCAAAGAACGCCAAACTTCGAGAAGTTGGAGAACAGACTGATCGTTCTCCGACCAGTTGCTGAAGTTAAGAGCCGTGATGCGCGGGCCGGAACTGAGTAATGCGAGAGAATGCTCGTCAAAAGATGGGGCGGGACGCCGCATGCGTTCCTGAGCGGGGCTTCCAACGACATCTTTACCAGGAGTCACACACCCGTACTGAGCGATGTCTAGCTCGTACAGATTGGGGCAACTAGCCACTGCAATAGCGAGTGACGATTGCTTGAGGCAACCAGGCTGGTTATGATCCAGAACTGCGCGCATTTGAATAACGGCGTCTCCGAGCAATCTCCCGCGCGGGGAACTCCGGTTGACAGCGTGAGTAAACGAAGCAAATGCTGAATGCGAGCGGAGGCGAACTCGTCGAAACAAGAGCTTTTGAGCATGCAGCGACCATGCATTGCAAACAAGTGTGCACTTGCTTAAAAGATCAATGTCAGGATCATCTCTGTCGTCAAAGTACGCTGCCTCCAATATGGTCAGCACGACCTCGATGGGAATACCACTGGCGGGCACGCGCGGTGTTCGAAGATTGTCGTAAGCTTGGCGAGAAGGTGAACTCGAGGCAAATTTGAGTGTTATTTCGTGTTCCACGAGCTGCAAATATGTTAACGCGCGTCACGACGACCCGCATCAGAATACTCACCCTTGGAGGGTAAGAATATGGTAAGAATCCGTAAAAAGTCATGATATTGGATAATGTCGTGAAATGAGCGTTGATCAGTATTTGTTCAGCAGGTTCTGGTTGAAGGTTGGATTGAACCCAACACTCATTTTTATATGAAGACGGGTGAAATGAAATGACCACAGCTTGTAACAAGCTGACACTGCCGCCGGGGCACAATGACGAGAGGGAGGTAAGTACACGGAATTGCCTCCGTCTTCGCGGACCATACCTTCCATTTTTAGACCTCAATGAATCGAAACGTTAACGAAGCTTATACGTTTACACTGAAACGAAACCCTGCAAAGTGCACTCAAATTCTCCGATGGTCCGTACAAATCATCGATTGGGAAGACTTCCTTGAGGGTCATAGTAGGGATATCAAGTTTCCTATGTCCTCAGACGTGACTCGGATTTATCGAAATTCTAGCGACATTGGATTACATCCCACGACGCACGGTGTCCGTCACCGTGACTCATTTACTTTCGTTTATTGTCCTCCATGAACCTTCTTCCACTCCTAGGGGCATCTGCCTCGGTTGTTGCCGCGCGGACAGCCCTCGAGCAGACAAAGCAACCTCTAGCCAATCACGCTAACCGATACCAAATCTCCCGCGACCCTCGATGCCCGCGATAACCGCGTACCAATTAATCGCAAACGGCACATTGCTTCATCGAGTCGGACGCGAAACGATGTTCTACTCCAAAACTTCTCCATTCTGCTTCAGCGAGTCGGTATTTACTATTTGCTCAGAAAATTTTGGATCCCCCCTGATTTGCCAAGGTACGCCCTAGCTTACACAGGTTTACACGCGACGTTCGTGTTCTCACAAGTAATAAACCGTAATGAATATCAATGAAGGGCCGCGGTTGCAGCCTGTTGGAGAACGTTCATTGGTAGCCTATCGCCAATTACGTTCTTGTCTGGCTGAGATCGTGATTGCAGCAAGAGGCCGCGCTTTGATGGTGTCATGTCAATTGATCAGAACGGGGGAGGAAACCGCAACACATGCAACAACTTTCAAAGATATCCGCTCCAATGTCTGATCGTGATACAACTAATCTCGGTGGGGCTTCCACCGGTTGGAGCATGTGGGTTCAGCCGCTGTAACGTTATTGACGTCAGTGTTCAGGGGACATGCACTGAGTCTGGGGCATATCGTCGCTTGTTCATGACACCTTGAGATACACCGACATGGACGTGACCTTCCATTACTGAGTGTCTATTGTATCGGATAGAGCAGGACCGAAACAAAAATTGGCCTTGAGGTTAACGTTGAACTATCATAGAACTCTATCAGTCGATCCGCGGAGTCCCCTAAGCATGATATGCGTCGTCTACGGAGAAATAGTCACACGAGACTTGCACGAGATCATTCAGTCAAGGACCTTCTCGTACTTGGAACCGAGTCTTTTGTTTTCAAGCGAGAGTCAACTTAGCAGGTGGTATCTAATCGAGCCGACACCTGCGGAAAAGTTTGGTTTCGGAAGTGACGAGTCTCGAAATATCTGCTATACCCATAGGTCAATTGCAAAGTTCGCTCGCCTGTGAAGATGCATTCGAGAGCGAGTTATGATCCGCACCTGCATTGATCACTGCTCGGAGGTTGCCGCCGACGGGCCGCCACAATGAGCCAAATAATGACAAACATAGCTGTGGGGGATTCAGATACCCGAGCTTTGGAGTGGACGTCGTCAAGCATGTCCAAGTCGTCACTATCCTCCGTCGTTTCAACCCTTGTCAGGGCGTCCATGGGAACAACAGTCTCTCCATCCATAACTGACGACGACCTAGACAGACATGTTGCAGAACTCATCTTGAGGGAAGCCAAACAGAAGGCCGAAAGCTACGGCGAAGTTGGAATTAGGGCATATCTTCCAACTGCGTGAGTCTACCATCTAAAAAAAAGTTGAAACGATCAACTTACCAAATTGTTGTTTAGGCCTGACCCAAATGCGCCTCGCCCGAACAAGCGCTTCCTCAGTTCGATCATCAAGAGCACGGATGATCATAACAAGACTATACTCCGCGCACAGGCGCTTGCTGCTCAGGAAATTAAAAGGGAGAAAGATGAACGCGAGCGCAGAGATAGGAAGGCTCGCGCAGAAGAGGCTGCTGCTGCCGAGCGCATGAGGAGACGGAGACCCGACCATGATGAACGTAGTTGGGATGGTCGAAGGGAACGTGACCGACGGAGTGATAGAGACCGGAACAGGGGAAAAGAAAAGAGTTCCAGGAGGCGTCACAAGGATGATAAAGATGATGGCAGTTACTACAGAAACAGGCCCAGCAGCAGGAGACATCAATCACGTTCAGCATCAAAGGAACGGGATAGTGATGAGAAGCACAGGAAAAGCAGTCGGCGATCACAATCTCCAGACAGGGCTAGTTCATCTGATAACCGTCAACGGAGAAGACATAGACGACACGATGACGACAGCTCCCGAAAGAAAAGACGCCATACGAGCCGTTCCACGTCTCCACGTCGCACCGAGTCACCAGCACAGCCTGTTCCAGAGATCACAGTCTCCAGGAAAAGGACGCGATCAGTGTCTCTATCTGATGATCATGACAGGAAAATCATTAAGCAGGCGCGGCACTGGAGTCGCCGTAACACTCGGTCTCCTTCCCGGTCATCCCAAACATCCCCAGACGATGATACTGTAGAGTTTACAGAGGAAATTAGGCCTTCTTTCAAGGGCAAGACCAAGGCTCTCGACGACTTCCCCAAACCGTCTCCTTGTACTCGCTCACCTTCCCCTCCACCACGCCGACCCCAACGCGCAGTTGCCTCACATCACGCCGTTCGGTCACCGTCTTTGTCCCCCCCTCCTTTACCGCCCTCGCGGCTTCCCTCAAAGATGGACAAATACTTTCAAGACTCTTATGACCCCAGGCTCGACGTTGCAACACTCCCCGTCCCCAACGTACCTGCCACTGGCTTGGTCAGTGACGCAGAGTTCGAGGGTTGGGACGCCATGCTTGAACTCATCCGGCAACGACGAGAAGATAAGGCTGAGAAGAAACGTCTTGAACGTCTTGGGATATCAAAAGACAAGACCGACAAGAAAGGTACAGATAGTGGGGTTGCTGATCGTTGGGCTAGTGGAGGGGATAACATCATGGACATCGAGTACAAGAAAAGGGGGAGTGTTCGAGAATGGGACTTGGGGAAGGAGGGTTTTTAAGAGCTGCTTGTCAGCAATACTAATTTGCATCTATCATACAGGATACCATCATCACATCGCGCTCTTGCTTTCATGTACAATATGTTTTCAAAGTAGGATCCGTTTATCCCACTCAGTGATCAATAGCGTGGCGCACGACCATGATCTCCTCAGTCGACAATTGGTCGATGTTGCCGGAAAAGTTGTTGACATTGTGTGATGCGCATTCTTTGAAGAATGTCACCAAGTGCGCCTGAAAGACCAGTTAGGCACACAAGAGTCGCTGTTAAACCAGGGGCACCTACCTGCATGTCAATCTGAGAGATGGCATCATTTCTAAGGTCCTCATCATCCGTCTCCTCGAGAATGTCGTCGTTATCAAAGTTGACGCCGCGGGGACCCAGCATCTCGGAGAGGAAGGCAAATTCCTCTTGCTTGAAGCCTTGATTCTGCTCTTCTTCTGTCCATTCTTCATCCTGTGGATCACTTAGTGGACGTAGAAAGGAGTGTGCAAATGGTACATACACCATCATCTGAGTCCAGATCAAACTCAGCTTTGGGGATCGTCGCAGAGTCGCCCCCAGCTCTGAGATCGTGGACAAGCAGTTTCAGCGCTTTCACAGGGAAAGGCACTGACGTGAATTCATGAGGTGCTGCACCACCAAAAGTCAGTATCAAACCCAGCAAAGAGAACGAGAGATAGATAAATGATGCATACTCGTCTTCGTTCGCGACCGGGTCATGATCACTGTCCCGGAAGCACAAGCAGAAACCGTTGAATATCCAGAAATAAGCGATTCTTTACGCAGAAAGAAGACTCACCATTCTTTGTCTCCGGCTTTAAGATAATATCGCCCTTCACCATCAATGATTGCAGGCTTGGGCGACCAGAAGCGTACAATTTCGTGAGCGCCAGGGTGCTGACGCGCGATTGCCAGAAGCCCTGGAACGTTTCTGCGTTCTCACACCATGTCTGGATGAGGATATCGAGACCGTTCCTGCCATTTGTCGTAGTCGATTCCAGCAAGTACAACACTGTGTCCTGCTGGTTATATGTGAGGAACGCAAACGGAACGACGAGACTCTGGATGAAAGTGGCCGTCTTGGCCGACAACATCCGCGATACCATGGCTTGAAGAAGCTCTGGAAGCACTGGGAGCACAGCTTCGCCCGCACGACGCAGCAAGTGGATGATGAGATCACCAATGACCAAGCCACCGGATTCATCGTCATTTTGCAGGAGCCTCGCGATAACCTTCAGAATGTGATCGAGACCGGATTGGCCAGATGGGTCCCGCCATTCTAGGATCTGCCTGCAATCTTTGCGGACGATTAAAGCAAGACACGCCATGCCGTTTTGGAGAACATCACGATCCTCGGCTTCGCTGAGGCAGCTAAACAAGCTAGGGGCTAGGAGAGCGAAGAAGCCGTCTCCAAGGCCGCCTTCAGGTGCACCACGAACGAGGCTTGAGATCAAGTCAATGGCAGACCCTGCTATCCAGGCTTCTTGAGGTTTGGAACCTGCGATGGCAGTACACAGAGTGGGAAGCGCTTGTTTGACAACCGTTTCGTACACTCCTGTGCCAGTTGAGGAGGCCAGGGAAGTGAATATCTCGGTGAAAATTGACAGGAAAATAGGATCTATGATCTCTGTTTAGCTTTTTGAAGGGTGGAGA
>QFEX01000073.1:6288-18924 GCA_003316505.1 Suillus alpinus
GGGCATTACAATGCATCGTCGTGCAATTCCTCCTGGTGAAGATCTCACTGCAACACAAGCAACTCTCGACACCAGCCTTGTTGCGAAACCACCTGTTGTCACGAAGGAGGGGTTACTCAAATACATTATGGAACTCATTGTGACGGAAGACAAGGTATGTTTGTATTATTTTGGTATTCATGTCATTACCATCACAGCAGGCAATCCAATTAATCAATAAGCCAGCATTTCAATGTTTATTGCAGTATGCATGCTCATCTCTCACGGAGAAGGATATCCCGCATCATACTAAGTTAACAAATACCATCATGTCTCGAGTGATGACTGTTGTCAAAACTATCAAGGAGCGTCTTGCGGCAAGTTTTTTTCGTGCTCAAATGGTTATCAGTCCCTAATTAATCTTTATAGCATGTTGACAGTGTTGTTTCCATGATGTTTGACTCATGGACGTCAATCATTGGCGAACCCTTCTTTTCTGTTACAGGGCATTACATCTGGAACCCTCCCGACAACCCGCTGCAGTGGGAGTTGAAACACGAGCAGCTTGATTTCAGTCGTGTTGACGGCAACCATAGTGGCCAGAACATTGGCCATATACTTGTTGAGACAATAGACAGGTACAACATTCGAAACAAGGTGCGTTTTTAGCCCGGAGTTTTACTTTAGCAGTGGATTGACTTTGCTTGTACAGGTTGGATGGATGACATCAGATAACACCTCAAATAATGACACTGCAATGGCCAAAGTAGCAAGGGCCATAGATGAGGACGGCAACCACTGGCTTCCAGGTCCCCATCGTATTCACTGTCAAGAACATATTCTCAATCTTGCTGCATGACACTTTGTTGATGCAGTCACACCTACCCCTCAAGCAACAATACTCAAAAAGATTCGCTGTGCCATTGATTCTGATGACGACACTGACATTGACAGCTCGACTGAACAGCTCGCTGCATTGGAGCATGACCCTGAAGCCATTGCCGAGGATGGTTTTGATGTTGGTGATGCTGTCGGAAAAGCACTGGCTCTCATTGAACAAGTAAAGTTTTTTTTTTGTCTGTCTTCGAGTTCTGACACGATAAATTAGATTCGCAAATCACCGCAAGCACGAGTGTTCTTCAAAAAATCATGCGAGGAAGAAGGTATTCCCACCCGTGAGATTTTGACGTGGGTGAGAACACGCTGGGCATCTTTGTTCAAATGCCTCGAGCATTTCTTGTCTCTTCGCCTGGTAAGTGAGATGTAACACAACCATATGTTTGATATCTAATGTCTTGATTTTTTTCAGGCCATCAACCATTTCACTAATCTTGCTGATGAGAGTCATGAAGTCCCCAAGTTGCGCAATAAGTCATACAAAGACTTCAAGCTCGATCGAGCCAACTGGAAAAAGATATCACTAGTGCATGACATCCTCAAGGTAATTTTTTTTCTGTCTGTTTGTTTATTTCCTGATGGTTATAGGAGCCTGCAACTGCACAACAGTCTTTCTCCTCAGCTGCACACCCAACTGCCTGGCAGACGATACCTACGCTGGAGTGCCTTGCCAATAAATGGCAGACAATGGCGAACAATCCAGAATATGTGTTGATTGCTGACACAATTGAGAAGGGCCTCGCGAATGTCGAGAAGTACTACCAGAAAACTAGTGACTCGGACATCTACTTCATTTGTTTGGGCGAGTATCAATGCTTTTTCCTAGAGTCTGTTTCTAATGTAACTACAGTTCTTGACCCCAACTACAAGTTGGCATACATCGAAAGCCAATGGAGTGACACGAAGGTTGCGAGCGGGAGGGCTCGTCTTCAGGCTGTGGTGAGTACTGTTTGATGTTGATGCCACCAATCTCTAACCTAAGATCATACTTAGTTTGATAAGTACTATTAAGCACCTCTGCATGCCAAGGAACCAGCTGCTGCTGTGCCGATAAAAGCAACACAAGGGATTCAATATGGTGAATCCTGGATGCGTGACGCTATCATGGCACGTCAAGCAGCGGACCATTGCACACGTGACCCCCATCAAGAGCTCTCGTCCTATCTCACTTCGCCATTGGAAGAGACAGATAATGTTGTGGTGTGGTGGGGGTAAGTTAGCCTTTGAATTATTGCATTCTCAGCTCATGCTATTCATTAGCTACACTCGCTACAGTATCCGACACTGTCTCATATTGCACGTGATTATTTACCAATTCAAGGTAGTGCAGTTCCCTCTGAATGTGCTTTCTCTAGTGGGGGAATCACGTCAACCCTGCGCCGCAATGCACTGGCACCATCTACATTCTCCGCACTGTAGTTATTGAAGGCAGGTTACTGCAATGGACATGTTTCAGCAGCTACAGAGGCAGAGGAGTATGCAGCTATGTTGTTAGACTAGCTACTCAATGTGTAGACTAGCATTCCGTCAATGTTTTTTGTGCTCACTACAGAAAATTTTCAGGTTCAGTTCTGGTTTGGACTGGAAAAAAACTGAACTGGACCAGAGAGAACGGTTCTCTGTGGTCCGGTTCTGGGTTCAACAATTTTGTAGAACTGGACCATGGTTTGGTTCTCAGTTCTCGTCCAGGACCCTCTGAACAGGACCAAACCGGACCACGGCAGCACTATAACCAGAAATGAACTGTCAACCAGATCCGATAGATAGGGGTCTGATCAAGGAACATATGAATGGGGAAAACCGAGGGAAATGAAGTCTAGACCGGATCCGATAAGATGGAAGTCCGGACCGGAAGATAGGGGTCAGGAACAGAATATGACAACAGTGCACCATGGCAAATATTGGTCTTGTTGATCAGTGAAATGGTTGGTATGTACAGGAATCATATTTTGCAGCTAGTTTATCATACAGGCGGGGGGAGGGGGTGGGGGGGCTACTAGTCTGCAATCAACATTACTTTCTGTGACATTAGGAAGTCACATGCTGGTTATGTGGCTGCATCACATGATCTGAATGTTGAATGTTGTGTGGTGATCAGAGGCGAGCGAAGAGATGGAGAGGGCTGATAAAGACAATGTATTATCTCAGTGTCTGATAGAAACTCTTATGTAGCGTGAACGGTACCTGATAAAGACAATGTATTCTACGTCTTGTTAGCGCTCTGTATAGTAAGGGGAAAAAAAAACATGGTGGGGCTTATATCTCAGTGTCTGATAGAAACTGAGATGTTCGTACATCTGACTCGTAGCTTTATACGTAGTTAGTATTGTACCGCGAATTATTGACTGGCATAGGGATAAGGAAAAACATATAACGACAAACGTTGGCCGACGTCATCGCGTCGCCTGGTTGCGCTCGTCATGTCTCAGTCTGACATCTCATTTTCTCCTCCTGGTCCGTCCTCCGAACTGTTTGAGTTCAATATGTTGAATATCAAAATTCTGCTCAAAATTCGCTGTCCATATGGGGCCTTACAAAGCTATGTCATTGTCAAGTCAATTGCCCGATGACTTGTTCTGGAGGGGGTTTGGGTAGTCCTCAAGAGTTTGAACCTCCATCATCCATCATCCTCGAGCAGTGCACTAGAGGGTTAGCTTTGAGGATGAGAAGGAGGCATAGTTATTTTAAACTCCACCCAGTGATGCTGGCCTGACTTTCAATTGCAGTGCATCGGCTGAAGTTTTTGAAGCCATTGAGCCACAAGTTGAAAGTGTTTAGCCAGTGTTTAGGCGAGCTTTCAAAAGTTTTAAATTTTACTATGAGTACCACTATTAAATAGATTTTGCCTCAAAGTGTAGTGTAATTAGTAATATCAGAATTGACCACCAGAAGCAAATGGGGTTGAAGCAGTAGAATCAATCTCCATCTTTGAACTGACATTGGGGATTGCTATGGTGGACAAAGACCCAACCTCCAATGCAAACTGTATTAATTGCTGCCTGACTGTGAATCAGCTCTCGGCAGTCAGGAGTCAAGACAGAATTCTTTGGAGCTCACTGCTTGTGCTGTTTCAGTATCTCGAGCATTGCCACTACACTGTCCTGTTCCTCGACCAAGAGGTCACCTCCTGCTAATGTGCTTGCATAATCTTTTGCCTGAGCAAGTGTATATTTGAAATCATTCGTCTTTCAGCTGATTAAAATGGTCGATCATCTTGCCGTAGGAAAGAACATACCGCTTGTAGCAGTGCTTGTTTGGCTACAGGAGTTGCTGTCCCGTCTGCCTTCTGGGTGAGCTCAAGCACCACAGCGAGCTTGGATAGTAATCCGTCGAATAGCGATGTTGGTAACGCATGAGTCCATTCCGGTGTACTGCCAGTGGCCATGTTCCAACATCAATCGATTACCGAGGTCCGACGCCTTTGAGAACATCCCAAATCGCTTATGTCATCCATTAATGGTACTGCGACAAAGGTTGCCTCGGTCACTTCATCACTTCATGTCATCGCAAAACAATCTAGATGTGAGTATCGTTCGAGACCTTTTGGATGTGTGAATATCTAACAGATCTGAAGAAAGCCATAGAGCTTGTCAAAGGTGCTATCGAGGATGATGAAAAGCAGAACTATCTTGAAGCTTACAAGCAGTACATGAATGCACTCGACTACTTCATGCTGGCTCAGAAGTGTATGTCTACTTCCGCAAAATCTGCAATCTGCACTCAATATAGACGCCAAGGTAGACGAGAAGAATGAGAAAGCCAAGCTACTCGTCAGGGCGAAAATCGAGGAGTATCTTGCACGAGCAGAGACCTTGAAGAAACATTTACAGAGAGATGAGAAGAAGTCACGCAAGGCCGTCAGCGTTGATGGTTCTGCTAACGGCACCGGGGGCAAGGGACCCGTTGACAATCCCGATGACGACAAAGACCCTGAGCTCAAGAAGCTACGCGCAGGTCTTTCAAACGCCATTCTAGCAGAGAAACCGAATGTGAAGTGGGATGATGTTGCTGGTCTGGAAGGAGCGAAAGCATCCCTCAAAGAAGCTGTCATTCTTCCTATCAAGTTTCCCCATCTCTTCACTGGAAAACGGACACCGTGGCGAGGTATCTTACTATACGGCCCGCCGGGAACGGGCAAGTCCTACCTTGCAAAAGCTGTTGCTACAGAAGCCAAAAGCACTTTCTTCAGCGTCAGCTCAAGTGACTTGGTGAGCAAGTGGCAGGGCGATTCAGAACGGTTTGTGCTTAACGCTACGCTACGTTAAGCTCGCCTCATAATCCCCCCTAGGCTGGTAAAGAATTTGTTTGAAATGGCTCGCGAACAAAAACCTGCAATTATTTTTATCGACGAAGTTGACTCTCTAGCCGGAACACGAAATGAATCTGAGTCTGAAGGCTCCCGGCGGATCAAGACTGAGTTCTTGGTGCAAATGAATGGCGTTGGCCATGATGACACTGGCGTTCTCGTTCTCGGGGCAACCAACATTCCTTGGCAACTTGATCCTGCAATCAAGCGTCGTTTCGAGAAACGAATATATATCCCACTTCCTGGCCCAGACGCGCGGAAAAGAATGTTTGAAATCCACGTTGGTAGTACGCCATGCGAGCTAGAGACAAAGGACTATCGTCTTCTGGCCGACCGAACAGAAGGGTACGGTCTTTTCACCGCATCTGAGTGAAGTAATCCACCCAACTACTACCTAGGTATTCTGGCTCGGACATATCCATCGTAGTCCGCGACGCTCTTATGCAACCAGTTCGCAAAGTCATATCGGCGACACACTTCAAGCCTGCACCATCTTCATCGTCAGGAAAGGCTAAGTGGACACCATGCTCACCGGGCGATTCAGACGCCGCTGAAATGACTTGGTCGGACATTGACTCCGATGAGCTTGTAGAACCACCGCTGAGGCTAGCAGATTTCATTAAGAGCTTAGACAACGTGCGACCAACGGTCACCGAGGTGGACATCAAGCGACATGATGATTGGACGAAGGAGAGCGGTATGTTGATGAATTAGATGCAACTCAGTTCTTTATTGACCTTGGGCTTTCCAGGCAACGACGGGGCATAATTTCTCGTTCTCACCCTATCTCATTAATGCATACCACGATACCGTACTGTTCTATGACATATTCCATACTACTACAAAGGAGCCCTTGCGACAATAGTACTTGGGTGGCATAAAGACATCAATTCCAAGGCCAAGTAAGTACTACAAGAAGCTATGGTAGGCAGGTGCGTAGTCGGTGACAGATGTAACAGTGGAAAAACGAGAATTGGAAACTACGACAGGAGGCGTACTGTTCTCTG
Organism: Suillus alpinus; assembly: GCA_003316505.1. NCBI lineage: Eukaryota > Fungi > Basidiomycota > Agaricomycetes > Boletales > Suillaceae > Suillus > Suillus alpinus. Next base: position 12,478 of record QFEX01000073.1, read on the forward strand.
TGTATTATGCTTCAAGAATACAGGCGGCGCTGTGTTCCAAGAGGGCTCATATTAGGTTACAACATACAAGGTGTTGGCACACGCGGCATTCCGCAAGAACGCGCCTCATGATGACATGATCTGCGCATGCGCTTGCTGCATCGCATGCACATGTACATGCGCGGGTTTTGCTACAGCATGACAAACTTCTATATCCTTCACCCATGAATGCGCCACGACGTCCTCGATCGGAGAGCGCAGTTTCGGGTCAGGTTCAAGCATCCTCCGGATTAAACTGCGGCACGCCCGTGGGCTCAGATTGTTGACAGTCGGTGGGAAAACGACATCCTTGTCTTTGTCCTTGTCCTTGTGCTGAGTTGCACAGGCTGCAACATACGCCGCATATAGCGTGTCCGACATTTGAGCAGCACGCCAGGGCATCTCCTGGAAGTGCAGGCAGTAATACACGATACCGCACGCCCATATGTCAACCAAACGGGCGTCGTATGCTATTTTAAGTCAAAGAAGAGAAATCATTGCCTACGCAGTCAGGCAACCGGATAGAAGAGGGTTGTATGTGGCTTACGTTTGCCTAAAAATTGCTCTGGGGCAATGTACGGCTCACTGCCGCAAAGTCCCGTCGACATGTGAATTGTCGCTTCCCATGGCAGGCGGTACACGGTCGATGCACCATAGTCGCCGATCTATAAACGCGTGAGAAGACAAGGACACATAATGCCTGTTCGCTCACCTTCAGGTGCCCCTTAGTGTCGAAAAAGAGATTCTCTGGTTTAATATCGCGATGGGCGACGCCTTGACTGTGGAGATACGAGACGCCCAAAAGCATCTGCTTGAAGCAGCACTCGACTTCACTGGGCGACATACCACCCTTCTTGATCGCAGCGTAGAGATCCCCGCCAGGGCAAAATTCCATAACCTCGCACCAATGTTGGTTCTCGTCCTGAACGAGATCCACTGTCTCAACTATGTTGACATGGTGCAGCGTGGAGGAAATACAAAACTCTGCGGTGAGTTTCTTGACGTACTCCTTTTCTGATTCATTCTTTCGTCTTTTCCGGAACTCCTGGATACCAAAGGGGTGATAAGTACCAGCAAAAGGCTGTGATGGGCAAAGACGGGACTAGTAATCGGCGCGTCTGCTTACCTTGACAGCGTACAGCTTCTCCTCACTTCTATCCCATTTATGGGCTAGGCGAACGACGGAAGTGGCCCCCTTGCCAATAGCAACCTTTTGGCAAACACCGTACTTCTGCGTCAGACTGGCTGCGCTCTCACCACCAACCGATTTTCGATCCACGTCGGAATCTGACTTCCTGCTACTAGTTGAACGGGCAGATGACTTGCGTGAGAGTTTAGGTGCGGAAGCAGTGATGAGATCCTTGAGAGTGAATTTCTGCCCACTATCCGAGTGAGCATTTGATGGTGCCCTCGACCGGCTAGTAGGCGTCGAGGGCGGTTTCTCTGGTGTCAGAGCTTTGCCCTTCTGAGGAGTCTTTGACGTATGTGGCACGGCTAGTTTATTGCCCGACACACCACCAGACAGACTAGGAGCCCGGCTTGCGGCCTGGCTCGGGGGACGGGTTGAAGGAGCACTCCAGCTCTCGCTCTCCGATGGTGATGGTGAATCCATTACAGAGGGCGTTGCGGAGCGCGGTGTTCCGCCGATGACACCCTTCACCACCTTGGGCGGTTGCATGCGTGAAATCGAGTGGTACGTGGTACCGTTGACAAAAGTGTTAGGATGGGGGTAAGTGTGGAGAGTACTGCCATCAAGTGGGGGCTTGTCTGAGCCGTCAGGGCCTTCACCCTCGCTCTGGGCGGCGTCTGCTGAGTCAAGAACCAGCATTGATGTGAAAGAGGACAGTGCGGTAGAAATGGCGAGATAAACGTGGGGGTTACCAGAGGCTAGTCTCCGTTGCTGACCTAATACCGAATAGTATTCGTTATAAGACCAATCGCAGATGAAGGGGACGAGAGGGTGTGGTAAGGTCGTGCCCTACAGAGACAGCATGCTGACTTGAAACAGTTGAAAGAAGTTTGATGATGATCAATATGGTGTCGTGGGACGAACGGGAAGAACCCAGCCGGGTGACGGTGACCTGCTAGGCTATGCGGCAAGGCGAGAAATGGCGATTAAACCTTCCCGTAAACGCCTTTGTTAAGCCCTGGACTAGGACCTTTATCTGCCAATGATCAAGCCAAGTTATAGTTCCGTCAACGCTAAGAACAGTGACAAGAGAGATTAGAAAGGCGAAAATCAGAATGTGATGGAAATGGGTGATTGCTCGTTAACGTTAGAATAAAAGGGAACGTCTTTGAAAGACTTTTGAACGAAGGCTGACAGTTCCGTGGCACGGCTGAGTAAGCACCAGGGTACCTGTCTCTACTCATTTGTTCGATAAATCTAAGCGAGGAGTCACTAGTCAGCCATGTGCATTGTGCACGATGCATGATCTCAAGGCCAGTCCAAATAGACACTAAACACGCGCAGCATCAACGTTTGATGCACATACGGAAGCCACTCAGCCTCACGGCGTAGGTTATGTGTCCGATTCAACGTTTCAAGTTGCGCACGATAAGTATATCTACCCCAAAACAAATCATATACTATATTTACACCTACATAAATACTTACACTCTCCGGGCTCCAACAAGTTCAGAAGACAGTTGACATGATCTGATCAGCTTCTTATCGGAGCTCGGGATCGGCAGACCCGAGTACTTTCCCCCTAGACAGACTCGGACCACAGTCGTTCCTGTAGCTGCAGCGCTGTCATTTCTCGCAGAGTAGATTATTTGCATAATGCAAAATCATGATCGAAACACCAGATCAATCCTCCACAGTCGCCCCAGAACTGAGAGACACGAGAAAACCATTATCAAGAATTGACCAAGAATAACAGGTTTGGCGGAACCCGTGCAGACCAAATATACATTGGCGAATAGCATAAACACCTACGCCAGGTTCGTGGAATGCATGAGAATGAATGTCAAGCTGACTTTTTTTACGTTGACAAGCTTTCCATTCTGGCTTCCACTTCCCTGGAACAACATAAAATTCATTCATCGTATCGTAGTCGTGATCGACTTGTCACTTAGAGAGTGTACCAACCAACTGAATGGGATTACCACTTAGCAGCTGCTCTCGCTATCAAGGTTTTGTGTTAAAATAACCCTTGTGGTCAAATGGTAAGCAAGGCCCCGGGAACATCCGGTGGATCTGTATAGTTAAACTTAATAAGGTTCAGTGGCTTCCTTACGTAACATCGCGGCTAAGCTCGTGAATCTGAAGTTGTAGCTGTCCTCATCGACAATCCTCAAGATCAAGGTGAGAAACGCTGCCTGTCCAAGTTCTGCTCAAATTCATTACTCTTTATACTCAGACGCCGCTATGGTCAACCTTCGTTCTCAAAAGCGACTCGCCGCTGCCGTCGCCGGTGTTGGCAAGCGCAAAATCTGGCTCGACCCCGCTGAGCAAGCTGAGATCGGGAATGCCAACTCCCGCTCACACGTAAAGAAACTCATCAAAGATGGTCGGGTTATCGTAAAGCCCACTGTTATCCACTCCCGTGCCCGCACCCGCGACCTTCTTGCTGCTAAGCGCAAGGGTCGTCACACTGGTCCGGGTAAGAGGAAGGGTACCGCTGAGGCTCGTCTCCCCACCAAGGTGCAGTGGATGCGGAGACAGCGGGTTTTGAGACGGTTGTTGAGGAAGTACAGAGAAGCAGGCAAGATCGACAAGCACCTGTGAGTCTGTTCTTCCCTACACATCCTGATCTCGTGTTCTCACGCGGATGATAAGATATCACTCCTTGTACCAAAAATCGAAGGGTAACGTCTTCAAGAACAAGCGCGTCCTCATGGAGTACATTCACAAAGCTAAGGCTGAGAAGAACCGTACCAAGATCCTCACCGACCAAATGGAGGCTCGCCGTGGCAAGAACAAGGTTGGTTTCTAAGTCCTTAAAAATGTATATGGCACTGACCTTTTTAGGCCACTCGCGACCGTCGTGCCAAAAGGCTGGCAGAGAAGCGCCAAGCAATTCTTGCGGTGGAGCATGATGCAGCTGTTCTGGAGTAAAATGGTTCATGAATATTCACGGTTTCATTCCGACCTGCTTGGTCCTACACCCTGTAGCACTTATGCTATGTTCACATGCCTCTACGATCGCTCACATACTTCATCATGCATTCTATTTTCTCCTCATTTTCTCCATCGTAAACATGATGAATACGTGCAATGTTCCCTGAGGTTAGATATTGTACCGGATTGATAAGAAGTTGGCGCTGTAAATGAAGTGTCTGAGCGCACATACGGGTGGCAACTGTAACAAGCCCACGATCGTTGTGGACAGAAGTGATCACGTCAACATGACATGGGCAGGATCCAAACACATCCTCTTTACATTCCTCTCTTTGGCCACGGCCTCTATCATCTCCCTTGTAATCCCCACCACACCTTCCAATGTGCTCCCCAAAAGCCCACACTCATTCAACGCAAACGCAGCATCCTCAATGCGTAGATTCGTAGCTGATGCGATCTCTGCAAGGGTGGACCGCACAACGACGTGCGAGGTCGCGCTGCCATCAGGATTGGTGGTTGTCAGCACGGTCCGCATTGCTGCAATGGTGTCTATATTCGCATACGGAGACGCTGAGTGCTGAACAAAATTACATGTATACACACTTACCATCCAGTCCGTTTGGTGATGTAAATGTGGAATTTGAATCAGGTGTTTCCCCATCCCATCCTTTCGCCCGCTTTTTTCGCGAATTAGCGTCCTCAGAGGGTGGAGGCAGTACACCAGTAAGGTCAGGTAGTCGCCCTGAAGACGTAACCGTGGGCCGATCTGGTGGGAGGACTGACAGAAGTCGTCTGCACAAAAATGATGAGGGTAGTACAACCGCGAAGAGTTGACAGCTAACCTGAAGAAGCGAATGAGCGTAGCCACCCAGTATGTGAGGTAGCTTCTTAAGCCCAGGTCTGAAAGGGGTCGTTCGGGGGTGCCGATTTTACCAGCGCGGCGGGATACTTCGTAGCCTGCATGATGTCAGTCGCACGCATATTGACGGGTATATGAAGCTTTCTCGCGCGTACTGAATTCAATCATGAGCATTCCATAGCCCTTACGCTGATATGGGGGGAGAACAATGATGCACGCAAGATTATAGTCATCATATGATATTTTCTCCTGCACGCGGAATAAGCATTCGGGACTCCAAGTATGGCGGACAAAATACCTTTGAAAAGAATCCGAGAACATGATCTCGTTGTGAATCCGCGTCTGTAAGAATATAGAACAAGACTGATGCGAGTGTTAGACAATGCTGTCGTGCCTGGCATAAACCCACAATTGTCACAATCAAAAAACAAAGTCTTAACATCGATGAACAATTTTCCAAAGAGCGAGAGGTTTTGACAGTAGAGCTGGAGGTCGTCATAAGCATTCGAATGAGGGCAGCGAGATGTGGGGACCTTATCCTTTGCGCCGTCAACCTCCCAAATTATGTGTGCACCTCGCTGATAAACCTTCCGTCCTGGTGGATGCCTTCTGTCACATTGTTTCTTGAGCGAGTTATACGTATAAGCCAGCTGTACACGCGAAAAGATATGGGCGTACTATATGCATCTCCCATGCTGCACCCTCGGCCATGTACTTGAAACAGCGATCGCAAACCCATAATATACTCTTTTCACCAGAGAGGTGTGAGCGAGTAAGCCCGCCGGCCAAGAGGTCAGAGGTGCGCCCATGTGATCGAACGGTCGCTCTGTTGACACCAGGAATCTTGGACGTCGAGGCTGAGCCTCCAGGTAGTCCAGTGCTATCCTCAAGCTCCGAGTCTGTGAGTGGATAAGGTGAGAAATACCTATGACATGATGTGAGTGAGAGGAAGTTTGTTGTGATACGCGCTACGTACCAGGTCTTGATCCGCCACTGCCCAAAATTGACCTTGTCGAAATTTCTTTGTGCAGTGATCTGCTTGTGGTGTTTGATGTCAAACTCTTCCTCAGTCATGAGGGGATCGGGCTGCGTTTCTGGCTCTGGGGGAATAGGTGAAGGGGTATCCCTCTTCCTTTTGCGCGCGAATTCGTTGGCAGGTTTGAGGATAGCCCCCGGAATCCATTCGTCTAGGCGTTTGTCAAACCCATCATAGTGGACATAGACCTGTCCGTCCGGGCGACGTTGAAGTATGTTGACAAGTTCTGGAACCCGTTATTCACTTAAAGTTATTGACGGACATGTAGAACGCACGATCTGCACCGTTCTTGTTAACGATATAGCTTGTGTTCTGCGATATTGATTGTGCGGGTGCGCTAGTTGATTCTGTCATTAAATTGGCCTGTTCGCAAGAGAGGGTGTGCAAGGTTGAAGTGAAGTGCAGATCACACTACTAATTAGCACTAGGCGCTAGCGCTCAGGCCTCAATGACTAGTGATTCAAGTTC
>QFEX01000073.1:20783-35051 GCA_003316505.1 Suillus alpinus
GCATTCAAAGTTTGCACTTCAGTTCACAAGTTGGAGCTTGCACATCACCATGCCTGCTACCGAAACACAACCAGTTCCAATTTCTTCTCCCGTTCGCAGTATATCAAAGTCCATAATCTCTCAGTACTCTCAGCTGGCCCCGAGGCTCGCTGTCGAATCTTTCGACCACTCACCTTTTTCGGTACTACAACGATAGTTTCCGCAAGTTCGAGTTGCACGCTAACTACCTTTGATGTAGGAGTCATTCACTGGTCTTCTCGACGACGATATTGCAACATCCTTGTTGTTTCCAGACCCTCCAGAAACTCAGAGGAAAGCAGACATGGTCGCGGACCTGAGTTATGACGTCGAGGTTCATCGCATCACCTTTGGGTACCGGAATTGCTCTGATGCCTGAACTCTAGATTAAGAATATTGCAGATCTCGCTCCCCGTTTCAGGGATGGAGAAATTGAGGTGCGGTGTTTCCCTTGTGTCGATGGCCGTCGGAGGTACTCATGGTCCTTGTAGGAGGTGATGGTCATTTCGCCGAAACCGAGACCCATACATTCCTCCAGGCAAGGTGTGAAGGCAGGTGATGTGGGTTTTGTAAATATTGACCCCAGCCTACACTCAAACAAAACCACGCAGTTCCGACTACTCTACACACTGTTCAAGGATTCCATTTCGTCGACGCATCTATGCCGAAATTGCGACGACTTCAAACTCTATGCTATGCGAATTTCGAACAAGGAGCGCCTTCGAATCCAAAGTCCTCATGATCACATCCAATTTCAAATGGAAATTTGCCAGGAAATTCGCGAACTGCGGTCTTCCTTTCTCTCACCGTTCATCTGGGTTTATGAGGATGGCCTTGAAATTCATTCCATCGCGGTATGCTTTACCTTAGCTCTTTCGCTCCAGATGCCAACACTTTGAACCAGGAGTTTTATCCTACTGGCAGTCTTCAGGATTTGCTTGACCGTGACACGAGCCTTAGCGAAAGCCATGCCCTGCAAATAGCTTGCGAAATAGTAAGCTAAGCCAACGAAGCAGTGAAATATTCTTACCTGCACTAGGTAGAAGCGCTTGCCACGCTTCATACTGCTGGCATAATCCACCGTGACCTGGCACCGTGTAATATCATGTTCGACGTGTCGGGGCATGTCGTTATTACGGGATTTGGTCAAGCATGCAGACCTGATTCAGCAGCCTCTTTCTCATTGCCTGATACTGGTCTGTATTGCGCTCCTGAACTCATCCTAGGGTGGGCACACGACTTTAGCGTTGACTGTTGGAGTTTTGGTGTGCTGATGTACATGATGCTTTTCGGATCTGTGAGTTTACTGCATCGATTTCTCCATCTATTTATGCGTTTTAGCACCCATATGTTGCTGAAAACGACAACGACAACCCTGCCATTTTGCAAATCAAGGTCCTTCACTGCTCGCTGATGGTTCCCCGGGCAAGATCAGTATCGTGGACAGCACACGATCTTCTGGTCAAAGTATGTTCTCGGAATCTCTTGACACCGAGAAGCCGTCTAATGCGCGTAATCGGGACTAGTGCTTGGAGCGCAATGCAGCTCTTCGCTTGGACATCGAACAGATTAGGGCGCATACATACTTCTGCACTGTGTGAGTTTGACAACTCTGCGCGCTACCAAATTGTTGAAACTTGACATAGGAATTGGAAGAACGTGACCAACAGGGTCGACAAGGGTTTGGATACAAATTTGCAAGTTCCTGCCTGCTAAACTGACATTCACTGCAGCACCCCTCGGGTACGATGATGAGGATCTAGACATCAATATACGACACTCTGAAGACGTGACTGTTTCAGAAGCAAATAAAGCGCATACAGAAGACGAACCTCTGATGTTGGCCGAAGAGAAACTTGTGGATTCATTCACCCCTATGCCACAACGAATAGTAAAACCTAAATCTGGATCTCTCCACACGCATCAAGATGCTATTCTCCAGACTCAAAGACGCATCTCTTCGCAAAGTACTCGCTTAGAAATTGTACCTGAAGCTTCTGATGAAGAGGAATTCCTAGACGTAGGTCAAGTGGAGTCCAGTACGCAAGATTGTGTACGACGTTTTAGGCAGCCCTCTTCAGTCATGGACCTAGGACGCACTCCAGCAGGTCCATTATCGTTGTGGGACGCTCTTGATTTAGAGATCCACTCCGTTTCCTCTCACTACTCTAACTCAAGCACAGACAGTCGTGAGGAGCCGCGAGATAATTTTGGCACGCTTCGCAAAAGTCGGTCGGTAACCTTTCAAGATCGCGCCCTTTCCGCAATATCTATCGCAAGCACTGTCCCTTCCACGAAATTGCATGTCCGAAATAAGCTCCGCAAGAGGATGCGTCCCGCAAGCACCCCTACACTTAGGTCTCCTCACCTCGATCCGCTACTCAAGGAACTTCCTCTTGGCGTCAAACAGATCGGCTACGGCATCGGCTTCAGCCCTATGGAACCCCTTCCATCTGGCTCAAAATCAGTTTATCGATCCGCTATCCGCGCATGTCAAAAGCTGGTGCCAGTCATACGTCGCAAAATATCTAGGAAGTCTCTATCTAAGCGCGAGCAGCACACATCCACGTCAATAGACTCAAGTAGGGCCCGTAACGCGATGGTAGTGATGCGTGGGATCTACGGGCCAACCTGGACGCTTGGCATGCCACCCTCTGCAGCTACAGACACAATCTCCGCCACAACACATGACTCGGAGGGGCCAGTGACGCCAGAGACCCCATTCTTTGCCCAAACGGTCGGAATAGTGCACCATGAGTCTTCCACACTTCGCTTGGTACCCTCCTCGGGCCTTCAGCCTTCTTTATGATTTTCTTTCAACCTCGCAATCACTCCGCACTTCATTGATATCGATGTTCCCTCCCGAAGCTCAGGTTTTTCCATTGATCAGTTCCCTTATCCAATCGCAGGACTTTGTCATTATGTGAATGTCTTAACACGCCTGTACAATATCATTGTGACATGCATATAATTTAACATTCTCATTGGCCTTTTGCACACGACAGTGGTAGATTCTATAAGTGTGAACCTCTCGCCTGGACACCACACAGCAAGAGGAAGACAACAGCCACAGTGGCTGTGCCGCCCATTAGAGGACCACCGGGTCGGATCTCCCGAGTGGGCCTGATATTACTACATCAACGTTCAACAGGGTAAGTATGCAATATCTGACCTTCTCTTAAGCAGCCACCAAGGAGTACAATAGTTGCTATCGTGACCAATGGAGAAGCTTTTCAAGTTAGCCGACCACAGGTCCTTCGTGGTGGTCGGTCCTGCTAGAACAATTGTGAGCCACGTCAAAGCTGCGATCGTTTACTTCATTGTATTCTGTCAAAGTTGAAAGCAATAGCGGACCGTTTCTCTGGTATGGCAATGGGAAGTCATTGTCTTTCACCACACGGTCCACACTAGCTGGGTATATAAACAACTGAAGAGCCTGAATTTGTTTTGCAGAAATAACTTGTCTTCACCTGCACTCAGAACCCTCGATAACTTTACAGTTCTCCTCCGGTTTTTGATTTCCCTGATTCACCTCAAATATCTACACAACCCCCAAGAAAGATCATCGCAGTATCATGGGGACCGACCGAAAGCCAAACCCACTGCGCTATGTGAATCTCGAGGAGTGGAACGATGGCCCTATCTACGGTCATACAAAATATCAAGAATTTCAACCGGATGAGTTCGATGATTCGTGGCCTTATAGATTTCAGGTGGCGTTGTGTTTCTAACTCGTCTCCTTTGTTCTTTTATTGACGTGGTTACCAGCATGGCGACTGTGTGTGGGTCCATTCCACAGGTTATAAGTGGTATCAAGGGAAAATTGCTGGCCAGCCCAAGGTTGGCCGGACGAAGAAGGTGAATATTTTGATACAATTGTCGGACTGCCCTGCTGACTTGCGTCTTGTGACTGACAGGGTGAAGGACTTTTTTGGCTTGTCACTTATGATCGTAATAAGCGCAGATATGCAGCGCCTCTCAATGGCGAGTTGAAGCCTGATACTCCGCACATAAAGCAGATGCTGGAGGAAGCAGGCGTGCTGGCACACCACTCAACGGCTCAGTGATTTCCTTTATGTCTTGTATGATAACCGACATTGCATTGTACATGGTTATCGCTACCATTCATTCGTTGACACTGTATTATCGTATTGTTCTACCTTTGAAAATTTGAAGTTTTAAAGAGATGTTCTCGGCTCAACAATTCAGCGCTTGTGTGACGTGCGTGACCGAAACCCCATATTCTAAAAGCGCGTCGTGTGGCTCCTGTCTGCAAGCTCCCAACAACATTTACATCTTAATCCACGACTTCAACGGACGATCACCATGACGAAGACGTATCTTATGAACAGCCTTATCGAAAAGGTTAGTTATCCAAAGTTTGCTCGCTGGGATCAACTGAGCTCTTTGCAATCTCGATTACTATAGATGCAATCCCCGGACCAGGACTTTCGGTGCGTGAGGTTGCCCCAAACATATATCATCGAGTTTTCTCAAGTTCTCGATAGATTTATGGGTCTAAACGACCTGATGAGCGAGATTAAACAAGATCCAGCCAGCTTCATTGGAGACGAGCCTACCGAGACAAAGGTTCTCAAGCAGGTACTTTCGTTGGTGGAAGATAGGATTTCGGAAGTCAAGAATCAGGCTGTTAAGTGGTATGGCCCACATCTACTCTATCTCGCTCTTGGGACTTATGATTTCTATGTGGTACTGCACATTTAGTCTGGGTCAATTGATCAAGATCATCCGCGAAACGCAGATGGAACTGGTGGTCGATAGCTTAATCAACTTTTCAGTGGGGAAAGACGATGAATTACGTGATATCTCTGGCTTGGGTAAGAAATCGAGATCGTTGGCACACCTCATAATCTGATGGCAAATATCTAGCATTGAAAACGATTACTTCTGAGTTGCCACTGGAAGGAAAAATTACTCCCAGAGCATGCGCAAAGCTCGCACCAAAACTTCTACAACAAGTTTCGAATGTGAGCTGGTTCTGCCAATATTGCTTCTGCTCTTGACATGGTCCATTTGTAGACGGAAACCCCACCAGAGACTTTGATCGAGACATTGTCAACGCTATCTATACTCATCACTCGTTTTCCGGTCCACGTATCAGATCCATCCCTTACACCGCACCCTCTGCCTGCAATAGCTCCTCTTCTTTCACATTCTCGTCCCGCTGTACGCAAACGTGCTATTCTGACGCTCTCACAATACGTTCCTGTAGCTCCCCCTGTGCTCGTCAACGATCTCTTGCAGAATCATATCCTCCCGTTCCTTGCACCTAACGCTAACCTCGAAAAACAACGCACGACTGTGCATCTGGTTGCTGCTATCATACGGCAGGCACCGCAGCAGCTCACATCAGTATATAACGACATCATACCTGGCGTCGTCAAAGCTGTCCAGAGGGACGATGATGAGCTTCGTGAAGGTTGTCTTCAGGTTGGCAATTAGTCTTTTACATCAACATTGCCACTCATCACTCATGTTTGATCAGGCTCTTGAGACGCTACTCTTGAGGTCTCCGGCAGAAGCGGCACCATTCTTAAGCTCGATAGTACAGATAGGGAACCAGTTCATCAAATATGACCCGGTGAGTCATGAATTCATATATTTGTATGTTTGAGTCCCATCTGTCTGCAGAACTATGCTGGACCGGATGATGGCGAGGACGAAGAGATGGCAGACGCAGATGATGACGACGACGAGGATGCCGATCTTGATGAGTGGGACCCACATGATCAGTTTTATTTTCTTATTTTGCTCACAATATGCATTTAGGTACTCGGACGATGAAGACACATCGTACAAGATCCGGCGTGCTTCTACCAAACTTCTCGCTGCTGTGATCACTACTCGCCCTGAGCTTCTGACTTCGCTGTACAAAGAGGTGTCGCCTGTGCTAATCTCGCGGTTTGGCGACAGGGAGAAAACGGTTCGGCTTGAAGTATGGGCAACCTATGGTGTTCTACTCAATCAGACTAGCCTGTATGGTGGCCTGCCGCAATCTCAAGAGAACGATTCCGCCATTAGAAAGAGGAAAAGAGATAGCGAAGAGAGAATGGATGTCGAGGAAACGCCATATACCCTCCTGCGCTCACAGGTTTCTTCATTGTCCAAGGCCTTGCTCCAGCAACTCAAGTCCCCGAAGACTCCGCCACCGACGCTTCAGGCAGGCTTCCAGCTTCTACACGCTCTGCTTGGCGTTCTTCCTGGATGTCTTTCCAACCAAATTACGCCCATTGCCGCAATTTCTCAATTTGTGCTGCTTCAGTCGCCAGCGACTTCAACTTCGGCCCTTCACCTTACGTGTCTGTCCTTCATCGCATTGTATTTCGCGACGCATGCCCCTGGCACATTTTCCGTGTCACTTCCTACTCTGTCACCTGTTCTTTTGAAGTCAGCTGGAGAGAAACACCCTCGAGTTGCTTCAGAAGCCTTCCGCGTTTTCTCTGCTCTACTTAATGCCACGAGGCCGGTAAAGAATGGCGAATGGGCGGACAGTCTGTATAATCAAGCTTTTCAGCGTCTCAGCACTCACGACACAGACGCCGAGGTGCGTGGATGCGCTGAGGACTGTATTGCAGACCTATGGATTTGCGCTCTGGATGTCATCAAACCGAAAGGCGGGAAGGAATGGCAAGCCATATGTCGGACCACGGGCAATACAGGAGGAGCTGTTAGAGTAGTCACGAAAGTTGCGAGGGATGTAGAAATGAGTGATGACTGGGTGAACTATTGCGTTGAATGGATCATGGGTCTACTAAAGAAGAGTGAGAGGGGAGGAAAGCCGGAGATATTCATCGCCCTCGATACTCTTCTGAAAAGGTCAGTTCATCTCTTGGGGATCTGGCAGTAGCCTGATTTTGTCCAGATATTCGTCCGGCATTCCCACCGATCTGCCGCCCACTTTGGTCCCCCAGATCAGACCATACATATCGACGACAGATATTTCCTTACTGTCTCATGCATTGACTATCATCACAGTGTTACTCGAGCTATCTCCGACCGCTACTTTCCCTGAAGTTGAGCGTGAGCTCCTTGGCGATATCTATCAGACTGCACATTCGCCTCTCGTCTCAGGAGCTGCTCTCGATTCACTTCTGATGTTCTTCTCTTCGTTGGTGCAGGCTGATAGTCAGATTGCAACCCATGTTGTTCCCAGCTTGGCGACTTCAGCGGAAAAGGCCAACAAGTCAGACGCCAATCTAGCCAATGTCGCTAAATGCATTGGCCAAGTTGTCCAGAGCGCTCAGGGAGTGGCAGCAGGAACCATCGCGGTCTACTCCAAGTATATCAAGGTCAGCCCAGGCATGGTAACCTAGCAAGTCTCTCACATTGCGCTGCTTCTAGAAATCTTCCAAGTCAAAGTCCACCACTTCTGTTGTGGTGTTAAGTCTGCTGATTGTCGGGGAACTTGGCCGTTTCATGTATGTCAGATGCTCTGTGTCTCCGTTATATTGATAACCCTGCAACAGTGACATGTCGAAGCAACAAGATACGTTTACCAATGCTATCGAACATTTCGCAGCAGAAGAGGAGGAGATTCGTGCTGCTGCTGCATTCGCTGCTGGTAAGTCAAGTCTATACGTTAACTGGATACATGGATTGAAGTACCTAGGAAATATTGCCATCGGAAATCTCCATCAATTTTTACCTGCAATCCTCAAGGTTGCAGAGAGTGATCCGCACAAGAAGCTGCTGTCGTTGCATGCATTGAAGGAGGTCTGAAAACAAGTCTTTGTGTCAATTTGTGTTCTGAAATCCAGTCTAGGTGGTCACGCATTGCTCGCATGGGCAACTCGAAGGTGTTGCAGAGCAGCTCTGGGCACCCCTCTTTCAATACTCGGAGGATGCAGAAGACAGCACACGCAATGTTGCCGCTGCCTGTCTGGGCAAACTTACTACAACACATCCCTCGCGATATCTCCCGCAACTTCACTCTCGCATCCACGACGAGAACCCTGCAGCACGCGCCACTGTCGTATCTGCCATCCGACATACGCTTGCGGAGTCGTCACCATCATACGACGAACTTTTGGCATCGCTCATCATGGACTTCTTGGATTTAATCCATGACCAGGATTTGGTACGCCGGTTGCTCTGATCAATTTGAATTTCCTGACACGAATTGCAAAGAATGTCCGCCGCCTTGCGTTATCCGCTCTCAACTCTGCGGCAAGAACGAAGCCCCACCTCATCCGCGATCACCTTCCGACTCTGCTCCCAAGCCTCTATGCGGAGATGAAAGTCAATCCCGATCTCATCCGTACGGTCCAAATGGGACCCTGGACACACAAAGTCGATGACGGCCTCGACGCGCGCAAGACCGCATGGGAGACACTGTACACCCTTGTAAGCTTTTTCCACACCCGTGTCCTCCCCTCATTCATGTACCCCTAGCTCGATACCTGCCTAACTAAACTCGACCTGTCGATCTTCCTCTCGCACTTGCTTGCAGCCATTAGCGATCCGTCGGACGAGATCAAAGTGATTGGGCACATGCTCCTCGCGCGGCTGTCGGCATCTCCGACCACATCCATCGCACTTGCGCAGCGCCTCGACGAACTTACACCCTCTCTTGAATTGACGATGCGCGGGACAGCCGTCACTAAAGACACAGTGAAGCAGGACATCGAACGCGCGGCAGAGCTACGGAGGAGCACGATGCGTGCTGTCGCTGCCCTTAGCAAGATCGACAGTGCGGGCAGCGCGCCAAAGTTTGACGCCTTTGTGGAGGAATCCCGGAAGAATGAGCAATGGGGCCCAGAATTCAGGGAGTTACTTGGACACTGAAGGATCTCACTATGCAGGCAGTGTAGGCTATATCTGTTTTTCAATGCTCTCGTAGGCAAAGCGCAACCGTTCTTGCGATTAGGATAGCTGTCTAGTTAGGCTACATTTTCAAGTCCATGATGTGGGGTAGTGACTTGAGTCTACATACCAGTACATATAATCCTGCGTCTGGAGCCCTTTGTTGCATCAAAATTCGTGTCTAAAATAAACCCTTGATGATGAATGAACAATGCTTAGACTATGATCCAACCAGTCCTTTCACCCTCTTCCAAATGAGAGCCGCAGCCTCCTTTCTCTCTCTTGTGGCGCCACCTGCTCCGAGGACGCTCTTGTTCTCAATTGCCCGACGAGAAAGGTAGGGCATGACCTGGACATGATGTGTGGTCAGAATCATCCTTAGCACCATAAACTCGAATGGCACGGCGAAAGACGAAAAAATCATGTATTGACGCGGAAAGGCCAATCCAGAAGGGAATAGAAAGAGACTCGCCTGCACCAGAGCGCCGTATGGGACATACTTGATCACACACGGCGCCTCACACTGCGTCCGCCCGACGAGGTGGTTCGTCAGCGCATCTGACATCCCTACATGCCAGACAATGAGTTAATGCTATATTAGACAGAAAGCACAGAAGGATAACGTGCCATACAGCTGCCCAAATGCAACCCTCTCCCCAACCTCAGGTGAGATCCGCACCACGCCCTCTTGCACCTCATCGACACCAACACGCTCGACAACTCCCAGGCCCTTCTTGACAAGTTCCTCGAGGACGAACTCGCACGAGGTCCAGTTATGCGTACCAAAAAATACACCAATGGCTGGTGCACTGGATCGGCCGGAGCGGTGGATGTCTCGGGAGATTGCATCGACCAACAGGGTCACGCAGTCGTGATAGCACTGGTCCGTCGCATCCTTCGAGGGTTGGACAGGGGGTTCATGGTCGGGAGATATGGAGAACGAGTGTGAATGTTTTGATGAATAGGATCCGGCTGGAGAGGTTACTGAACGAGCCAGTTGATGGGCAGCGAGCTCGCGCGGGTGATAAGCCCCCCGGACAAGTTTCACTCCCAGCGCATAGCCTCTCTCACGGGCCTGCACCAGGGAGTGCGCGAGGTGCGCGGGCGTGCTATAATTTGCTCGTGAGCACACTTGATCACGTGCGTAGATCTCAGTACTGACCGCCGTAGATAGGCTTGATAGGTCACATACACGAGAGGCTGCACTCTGTTGTGCGCAGCTTCTTTTGCAGATAAAGAGGATATCCACGAGGAGATATCCCACCATGTCCGCTGGAAGCCACCGGGGGGGAGCTTATTGAATCGCTCCATCAATGCGTGTCCAAATGCGTCGATGGCGGGTTGGTACCAACTATAATATGGAGAGGTAATTTAGCATGTAACATTTGAAAGGCAGTCGAGAACTCGAGACACCTATGCTCTGCATCAATGAAAACTCTTACTCCGCGTTCTTCAGCACGTGTACAAATCTGCACAAGGTCGTTATATAGCTCTTTCAAGTCGTGGATATCAGATTCCGTTAGTGCTCCTGTAGGTATAGACGAATGCAGGACAAAAAGATCAGATGGGGAAGGGGTCCCTGGAAAGAGTACCGGCGGTTCAAGCCGTGCTCGGGTATGTGTGAGGTATGTTGACAGGTTGATCAAGGATTGGGCATTTGGAAGCAGGGCGGTCTGGGCGACTATGAGTATCGTGCTCTTCCTTTAATACTAACAACTCACAAGCTTGACAGCAATCCAAGTCCGCCTCCCTACGTGTCCACTCTGTAGGGCATCCCTTCCGTCCTCATAGTCAGCGGAGACGTCAATACTCCTTATCATTTCCTTTACGATACGTTTGTGTACAGGTTGCCTTTCCACGCTTGGATGACCCGCCACCTCCTTCTCGTCGACTTCAACGGCGTAATTAAAGAGAACACCTTTGTTCTCTGCGCGGAGAAATGCAAGCAATGGTAGGGCACCATCGGCCGTTTCTGCACCGACAAACTGCCAACCTAGTTATGGCTCCGGATTAGACAAAGAGATAGAAGATATGTACCTGATGGAAGAAAGTAGCTCGCACGAAACTTTCGACTATCTTACCCACTCCAGGGATACCGAACAAGATGTTCAATATTGTCGGTGCCGCATCGACGAGGGGAGCGATACTGCATGTCCCATACACAATATACGCTCGCACCAGATCCGACAGTGTGCGTGTGTCAAAAGAGGCCGGTTTGGTATTTGAAGCATCAGTGTAAAATGCGTAGCCCAGTGCGGAGGTGGTCAACGCGCTGGAAAGCACTAGCACGCGTCCCAGTCGTCTGGGGCGTGGAGGTCGAGCAGTGGAGAAAGCTCGAGCGCGAACAAAAAGACGGAGCGTACCACTGGGAACGATCATGCTCATCGTGGTAGATGAGTAAGAGACGTGCTAGCAGATGGTCCGGGAATGGAGCTCGAGCCTGCTAGCTCCGTCCGATTAACATACACGTACGGGCATTGCAGGAACGCGAGGAACGCCAATCACATGGACAGGGTCACGGCATGCCAGATATCCCGAGCGTGCGTGCATGCGATCATCATGATCGTAAAGTTGTCGATTCCGCCTCCGGAGGAACGTTGAAGAACTGCCACATGAACTTTTGTTCAACTTTTCGAATAAGTATGTTATGTTTATGACACCGACTTGCTTATGTAATCTCTATATTACAGTTGCGAAGGCGAGTTCAGCTAAACTCGGCTCGCTATCACTGAGCCTGCACATTGTCTGGTATGTAAGCTTGAAAATGGGTCCTGTTGGTCACTAGTTAGTCCAGTCAGAACTCAGAATTTTGTCTTGTCTGCGTCGTTATAAGATAATTTGGTGTGTATGCAGTTGAATTTCGGAACGTTGAACGTGTTACTACTAGTTTAACCCCTAGTAGGCAAGCCTGAGCTCGAGGTACTCGTTACTGTTACTAAACTTTTGACATCTGATTACTAACCCTTCTCTAGAATCCGCTATAAGTATCTGTCGAAATCTAGCTTTGATATTAACCATTAGTAGTAGTACTACACTGCGGAGCACTTAGTACTTGTTATTTTCACAAGCAACCATATCTGCACCCATGAGTACCGCACGTCCTTGGTCAGTCAACGAACCGTCATCAGCGCGCCCTGAATCTGGGCAGTCGCGTCCTTATACACGGCAGACAAGCGCATCCCGACCGTGGACTGCCCAGTCACGCCCTGGGACAGCCCGTCCCCAAACCGCCGCTTCCACCATGCACGATGCCAGCTATATTATCGCCCTCATCGAAAGTCGAGGCATTGCACACGAAGTGGGTATGGCCGCCCTCGATAAAGATACGGGTAGAGTCATGCTCATTCAGGTTAGCGCTCATCTCCTGCTAATTCATGGCAATTAACACATGCGAATTAGCTCTCGGACTGCTCTACGTATGTTAAGACGCTACACCAAATGCATGTGCATCCACCATCCATAATCCTAGTGCCCGATACGTTCCTATCCTCGACAAACGCAAACCTCACTCCATCTGCGTTTGCCACGCGAGGAGCTTCATCGTCATCGCTGTCGGTACAGTTTATCAAAGAGGAGTTTCCTCAAGTCCCCATCGAACCGGTACCAAGAAAATACTGGAATGATAGCGCCGGTCAGCCGACAACACATTTTCTCCCGCATCTATACACTTAACCATCATCTAGGCTATCAGTTTATCGCTCAGTTCTGTGTTGAAGACGATGAACGTGCGGCCACATTGGTTTCCGTGACAGACAAGTAGTTATATCGCATATATGCGCGTCTACTTCGCTGATTGCTGATATCCAGATACTATACACTCTCAGCCGCATGTGCTCTTTTCAAATTTGTAGAAACCCGCCTCAACACCCGCTTTTCGGCGTGTTCTCTTCGTATACGATATATCCCTGTCGAGGGGACGATGATGATAGACCCAGAAACAGTTAGAAATCTGGAGCTAATTAACAATCAGACCCGGAAGAAATCCACGCATTCTCTCTTTGGGTATCTCACATCCTTTTTCGGATTGCTCGTGATTTCTCATGCTTTAGGGTTCTCAACCACACTTACACCGCAATGGCCACACGACTTTTGCGAACGAATATACTGGCACCCCTGACAGGCAAGTGCTCGCACTATAGAACCCCAATGAGCTGATTCCACATATACCGCCTGTAGCCCAAAGCGCCTTGGATGCCCGCCTAGATGCTGTGGAAGGTCTGAAATTGTCAAAATTCTGCTTCAAGTATTGACCTCTACATTCCCGTAGAGCTCATTCACAGCGAAGATAAATTTACCGAGATTAAGGATGCCTTAAAAGCCTTGAACAAGATGGACTTTGACAAGCTCATCTCATCGGTGAGCCCTACCTCGTGGTGTGGATGCGAACATAACTCCCAGCCCATAGCTCGGGTTTTCTGAAGTTCGGCCAACAAAACCAGCAAAAGGAGCTTTTTCCCGCGTGTCACAAATACTCAACTTGCGCACGGCTGTCCGAAGCCTTCCGTTTTTGCAGAGAGCTTTGAATGGATGCAAGTCTCAGCTACTGAATATTATATATGACGTGAGCCCTGCACTCTGGTCTCAAATTTGCAGCTTGTCATGGCACAACCTAAATGTAGATACTGTCTGACGAACGGCTGGCCAAGATCGATGAGCTCATCGCGGAAAACCTCAATGACGATGCAGGGACAGTCAAGGTAATTGGAATGTACTTTTGTCGACGCCGTCTGAACAGCTCTTGCTAGGGAGGAATTGGCGCGATTAACGCAAGAGTATATGCAGTCAAGGTACGTTGACATCCACTTGCTTTCTACAATTTTCTTGATTGTCGCAGGCGAACCGCAACCGCCTCTTGGATGTTGCTCGTGAAACTTTCAAAGAAAATATCGCAGACATATATCAGCTCAACAACGCCCTAAGCGAACGGCATTCCCTGCCCCTTACTCTCGTTTACCAAGAAAGTGGCTTCGTGTTCGCGATCAAGAAGGATGAGCTCGAAGACGAGCTGCCGAAGGGATTCATTAACGTGTCTGCGCAAAGGGGTCGTTGGCTGTTCTCAAGCATGGATCTGGTGAGATTCGATGGAAAGGGCAACACGCGTTCTAATATCGGATGGTAGAAAAAAATGAACGCTCGAATGAAAGAATCGTTGGAGGAGACGCTGGTCTTAAGTGACGGGTACGTTTTGGTAGTGACTCCATCGTTGATCGTAGATTGATAACATGTAAAGGATCATCCGGGATCTGGTAGGGCAAATTATAGCGTTTTCGGGAGTGCTCTATTCTGCGTCAGAAGCGGTAATGACATCTCCATTTTTTTTTTGGATTCTCAACGCCCAGTTTAGGTTGCAATCATCGACTTGTTATGGTCTTTTGCTCATGTCTCCATAAGTTCGTTATTCTAATCATTTCACTTTCCTTGGTCTGA
>QFEX01000080.1:4062-32606 GCA_003316505.1 Suillus alpinus
AAACACACTTTGACCGGCCCACCTGTTGGTATCAGGTACATATTTCATACCATACACTACCTACCAAAGTCAATAGAAAAGTCTACACTTATATACTACACTACATACTATGGGCCCACCTGTTCGTATCAGATAAACACTTGAGATCGGCCCACCTGTATTTAACAGAACAATACATTCATGGGCCCACATGGGCTGGCCTGTGTAGAACAGGGATATTTCACCCTCGGCTGTATGTATTAATCAAGGGTAAAGTGACTGCAGTATGTGGAGTGCTCAAGATTAGAGGGGCTGTACCAAAAGTATAGACTTCGCTGGTTGGAGGAAAACTATTGGGCGAGGGTGTTGAATGAATACTCACCACATGGAATTAGCACTTTTTCACCCCATTAGATCACATGGAACACTTCTTCTCCCGCTCAAAGTATGTCGGATCCGCATGCTCTAGAAATAAACTGTGTCATCAGCTCCGCCTGCATGCGCAATTCCGTTCGGAATGCATCGTAAAAGGCTTCTTGGATGTCAATGGTGATCCATGTGCTCAGCAGGGGCAACGAGGGGCTGGTGCGCTGTATAGAGACGGTTGGACACGGTCAAACAGAAATATGCATTACTGACATTCAAAATAACAGATGTTAGCCTTTCCTGATGCGCAAAAGTGGGTGGGCAGGAGCCGCCAAAATGACCCGCAGCCGTGTTGAGGCACATGCCATTCCTCTTGAATCTAGTTTCACACATGTCTCGCATAGCAATCAAGCAGGCCAAAGGTGCACAGGGTAAGGGTACACAGGGTAAACATGCAGCTGCATGCCTCAAGGTTGCTGAGGGTGTCCTGATCTCATGCTTGGCTAGCACTCTGATATGTGCTATATAATGAGGAAGTGAGGACCACATATCTGCATCTCAAAGTTGAGGAAACTTACGCATTCAAAGTTGCTCCAACATTCCAATAGCCTGCGAGTACAAAGACACCTCCATATTGCACCGTTTTCTCCTCTCTTCCATGAGAAATCGCTCTACAGCTGCATGCCTTCCCCCATCACCACTATTACAGATGGACTGGTGCCTGCATAAGGTTTCCTCTTGCTTCGCCTCTATACTATGCTCCCCAACTAGCTGCCAAAGATCATCAGGACAAACTCGATCTTTGAGCAAGTATGACAAAATGTATAATTTGGTCTGGAGCTATATGAATGGAAAACCAGCGCACGAGCTGAAGCCAAGCCCTTCGGATCTGCCCTAGTGTGCATGGTCTTAACAATTGCCTTGACTAGCAGCACATATTTCATCAAGAAGCCTAAGCATGATAATGACATTTCGCATTTGGCTCACATGCAGGGTGCAGTATGGGAACCTTTTTTTGTAATGCTCATATCTCACTCAAATCTTAACCATTTAATACAAATAAACCACTGTTGTAATTGTGGGAAGGAGTACTGCACTACCACAGGACTGGTCCCAGTGGCAACTGGTCTACAACTGGTTGTAGGACTGCAAAAGACCGAAAATATTGGTCTTTATCAGGTCTAGTCCAGTTGCTTGATATTGTGGGAATAAAAAAGACTGGTCCTGGTCCAGTTGCCTCCAAATAGGGTCAAAAAACCAGACCAGACCAGACTTTAAAACACTACCCATGGCAGCGAGTCTCAGGTCCAAGATGGTGCTAATTCACCAAGCATGCCCTCATACTTTGCAACAAACTCAAAAAATATATAAAACAATGACTCCAGGTCATCAGAGGGCTTGTGTTCAATCAAGTTAGTGTTAGTGTTCCACAAGATCATCTGGATGCTCTGGAGCATCCAGATCGAAATGTATGGGCATAGAACCCTGTAACAATAAAATCAAAAGCAAGCACAGTAAATTTCAGAAATGAACTTACAGTACCAAGTGAATAAGTGCTGGTCGTGTTTGATGCTAAAATTTTGGCATGGTCAAAGTTGATGAAGTAGCCAATGCCTTTATGGATAAAAAAATTATTAGGACTGAGGTCCCCATGTAGGACTCATCTCTCAATCAGTGTATGGTGAGCTAAAACACATTATCATTAGCAAGTCTATGTTCTGCACAGTCAATATGACTCACCAATTACAAAGTGACTATGACTAGCTCTGTTCTAGATCTGAAATGAGAGAGTGATTCCCCACAAGGGCTCAAGAGAAGACACCAGTGAAATCTATTACAGAATGCAGTATTGTCTTATTGATCCCAGTCATATTCCTTGTGAATATGCACTGTGCAATCATGCTGCTCCTCATAATAAACATCCTAATCATCAATGAGTTTGACAATGTTAGGAATACCCTTGACTATCCTCAGGACGGTTGGTTCACACATTTTTTCAACTCCTCTACCCAACAATCTTTCAGAGCATACTCCACTCCTTCCTTGTTTCTAACACAATAACAGACCACTCCTTTGCAGAAAAACTCATGGCTCTTCCACAGCAGAGCCATGATTAAATAGACATCCCACTTGTTGTCTTCCACCCAGCCTATTGCCCCATCTGCAAGATTGTCATGGGTGCCATTGCACACAGCATGACACATGTGAATAGTGGGATCAAGGTCCAGGTGGTGGCTATCTGGAAGTGTGAGGGCAGCTAACACATCACAGAGGCATATAGAGCCAGGGGACTCGTGAATGTGGAAAGGAAGGGATATGACAACACCAGAGTGGTTGAAATAATGTGCATGGAGCATATTCATGCAGATTGAGTAGGCAAGTACAAATTGACGCCATGGTTGTTCTCACATTATTAGATATGCTTTGATTGCTGTCCCCCAATACACTGCTAAGCCTCAATTCTTGGAAAGATCAAAAGAGGTGTGCCCCATGAAGGCCAGGACATTTGCTCATGACTTCTTTTCCTTCAGGAGTGTGAAGTCAAACAGGGATAAATTGGGCTTCTGTACATTGAATTCGTCTGGAATGGCAGTGGTAGAAAATTCTGCAGTCCAGTACTGGGCCCCTATTGCAAATGTGTAGGGGATGTTGTCCTTCAGTGTGTTGCGCAAGTGGTACTGTATGGTATAAAATAGGCACTGCAGGTCTGTCTCAATAGTGTGCACATCCTTTTGTGTGTTGATCTCTGAATCAAACTCTTCACTCAGCTTGACTCATTTTCTGCGGTTGAATTTCCATCCCTTGCTAGAGTATGCAGATGATGGTCCTGCAAGTCTATTGTACTCAATTAATTCAAGGCTTTCTACCTCAATATTGGTTCGAGGAACGATTCAGTTGAAAATGGAGTTCTTGAACTGCAGTCGAACTGCGTTGCTGACACCTTCATGAATAACGCAGAATTCCAGCTCATGTGTCTAAGGTGCATTGCAATTCACCAACAGGGACGCTGATAGAGCTGATTCTATCGCAAATAAGATGGTCGATGTCAACGAAGGATGAGACTGTGGTGTTGGACATCATTTTACCGTTTTTTTCATTGAGTGGAGCTAAAGTTGACCATTGCCAAGCCTCAATGCGGTGTTTGTTGGTGTTGATTCTCCCTTGTGAGTCGGCCCATAATACACAAGAATCATGACGAATCTGTTCCCGTCATTCAGTCCCTGTGTGATCTCTCCGATTCAGCACATCCATGGTTAGGCCTGAGCATTCGTGGAACCCTCGTGACAAGGACATACGACTGTCGCTTGCATTCTTATACAGCTCATGGATCACAGAGCCAGGCATCCTATTTGACATTTGTCGGACGGTCCCGCATCGCAAAATTCAAACTTTTTGCGTCATTCTCCGGCCTTGATCCTCCAGAAAAGTTCTGGCGCACGGGGTCAGCAGATCTTCCAGAGCTCGAAAGTATCCATCTGGACGACACCCCCATTCGAGGCTTGCTCCCTGCGCTCTAGATTGCAAAGCTCAGATATACTAGCGTATCCCTCGCTTCGTGTTCTAGGGCTCGAGAATATCAACTTAGGATGTAATGAACGTGGTACCTTCAGGATATTCTCGTGATGCGAGCCGACCGTGGTGTCGGCATAAACACACTCCGACTAGTGAAGTGCACGAATTTGACGGGCGATGAAGTGCAGCTCCTTCAGGACGTAGTCGCAGATGTTGATTGGGATGAGCATGAAGCGGTGTTGACGGACACCGACGGTGGCTGTCTTTGCCTCAGCTGCAAGGACAAAAAATTTGCGTACTTTTCTGACTCTGATTCTGAATCCTGATGCGCATTCCGAGGACTTATGATCACGAGTATCCGGACCTAATAGATGGCGTTTAACACTCGTGTGCATGTTATTAGGCCACGGTGAGAACGAGGGCACTGACGT
Organism: Suillus alpinus; assembly: GCA_003316505.1. Taxonomy (NCBI): domain Eukaryota; kingdom Fungi; phylum Basidiomycota; class Agaricomycetes; order Boletales; family Suillaceae; genus Suillus; species Suillus alpinus. Next base: position 8,352 of record QFEX01000080.1, read on the forward strand.
GGACCCAATCACCGCTTTCAAGTGCGCACAAAATCCATCGTCACTTGAGAAGGGACAACCGTTTTCCGTTCATATGGTCTGGCTTGGGGAGACCAACAGAGTTCGAGCCTCACACTATCCACATCTGAACCGCATCTCGGTAAATTCAGGTATTCATAAGGTAGATACAAATGCAAATGCTCTACTCAGATAATCGACAATTAGTGCGAGATTTAGATAGCAAGGGCCTGCGTTGGTACAAAAGACACAAAAGTGCGAATACAATCACCAGTCGAGCAAACGGTGACAGTCCGAAACATTTCGAAAAAAAGAGGTAGCAGACGTGAAAAGAAGCGCCAGATCCCATGAGTAGTCCGAATTTTTATCATTCGTGAGTGGGTCGTTTTGATAGATCTAGTTCGGGGTGGGCATTACTGCTCGTTGAGGTTGTTTAAAAGAGTCGTCAGACATCGTTTGGTGACCATGTCTCCCTACGAAGCCATATCAGCCACGTTCTCTAGTGAAGAATACTGGCAGAAGAACGCAAACAAACCTTGAGAAGCACGCTAAACGTCTGATCGCGCAGAGGCTCAGGGAGACAAGCCCTCAGCGCCTCCCTAGCTCTACAAATAAATAGTCCCATCAGCCCCACTCAACCAATCCACCCCCAACCGAACAAAAACTCACCTCATATTATCACTAAGCCTCAAATAACACCTCACAACGTGCTTCAACAACCTGACAGCCTGCGTCTCCACCAGTTGATTCACCATATTGCTCAACACCGTCCCTACAGCATAAAACCGCTCATAAGTGTGACAGATATAAGTGAGACCCGTTTCGTCGAGTAGGATCTTTTGAACGATGAAGATGGCGACTGTTTTGGAGAGTTCGGAACCTGTTTCCATTATGCGGAGACAGAGGGGGATGATTTCGGTTGAGAGGAGGAAGTGGATTACTGTGTTGTTGTCGTTTTGCTAGGGGGAGATTGGGGTTAAGGGTTTGTGTTTTGGATGTTGGAGAGGGATATGGAGAGGTGATGGAGGGAGGAGGGAGGGAAAGGACGAACCTTGACAAGTGCGCCAATAACGCCTAGGGAAGTAAGTCTGAGGTATTCAAACGGCCGCGTTTTCGAGGTTGTGTTCAAGAAGGGGTATAAAAACAACGGGATATGCGCTGTCATCATAAAATGAAAATTCAGGGTCAAGTCAACCCAAACCCTACGGAGCCAAGCCAAACACACAACTCACCATTTAAAAACAACTGCCTCGTATCAGGATGCGAAGCTACACACTGGAGCAACGCCAGTGCATTACACACTCTGTTCGAGACGTGTGCCGTGAGGTTCGGAGGTGAGAGGAGGGGGTAGACGGATACTATTTCTTGTAATAGCGCTGGCATGATACCTGTACCAACCCAAACAACCCCATCATCAGCGTGACCACATAATATTAATCAGCGCCAGAAAAACAAACCGAACCCTAGCAAAAAAAACTCACCAAACGAATGCCAAAGCACCAACGCAAGCTCCTCATACTGCTCTCTCTTCTTGCTAAGCTCCAGCAGCGCAGCTTCACGCGCATTAGGATCCGTAAGGTCAATAACAAGATTATATATCTTGCTCTCTTCTTGAAGACCCATGATATGTTGGTGTGGGTGCAGAGAGGGAGTATGAGTATGGGCGTCGGAGTACCCGGACAGCGCGGACCCTGCTAGGCGCTGCTGCTGCTGCTGTTGCTGCTGTTGTTGCTGATATGGATTAAACTGCCCAGCATGCTGGAGGTATGAAAGCGGTTTGGGGGAGATGAGCCCCGCCATGGCCATGGTTTTTGGGAAGCGTGTCAGTGGATGTCAGTCGTCGAACCGTAACGTGTTTATGGGTGGGGCGATTGCCCTGAGACTTTAGTGGTGTTTGCTTAGTAAGCTAACTTGTATAGACCCTACAGCAACAAATCGCAATTAATCGGTTGATAGTATACGGAGTCCAGGCGTCGTATAGCAAACTGTGTAAATCCACAACCACATGACTAGCCAGCAAACTAGCGCTAAATAGACGAAAAAAAAAATTGGTAAGACTCGACCCCCTCAACAACCAAGATGAGCCAAAGAAAATCCAATAACTACAAGGAAAAGCTCATAAAACAAATACCGATGACGGTCTCGGGCGTCAGAACGAACATGTTATGTTGAACAAAGCGAAGGTATCCAGTGAGCAGGGCACTTGAAGTGAGATCATCATAATGAAAGTGAGCAACAGCAACCAAGATTAGATCCCCGAAATGAGTGGATGGGGGCGAGTATGGGAATCGGGTGCCGTACATATCGACAAGATACATGGGGGAATATTGCGGATACATCGTCAGCGGTCGTCAGGTCATCTGGCGGGAGTGGGGGCGGGGTGCGGATCACGAGTAGTTCTTTTCCAGTACCCGGGGCATCTTCTCCATCCGGACGTCGTCGCCATCGAACTCGCTCTCCTCGTGCTCATGTACAATGTCTTCGGCCCGTGAGTCTGTTGCCGGCGTTACGGGTCTACTTGCTACGAGTCCGCCTGTGGAGGAAGTCGCGGTGATCGTTGATATGATCTGCTGATTCTGGGGATAGTATGATCGCCGGAGCATCTTCTTAAAGTCATATGATACGAATCTGTCGCAAATTAAGAGGATACGAGAAAGAATAGGTTGAAAGTGCGTACTGCTCTTCCATTTGTCTCATTTCGGCACTCAACGTGTTAACATCTCGCGTCTTTCGTGCTTTGGCCTTTAATGGATTGTCTTCGAGCAAAAGTTCTTCCAACTCGTGCGATGCATCAAAGTTTGCCTTCTTTGACTGCGGAGGGTTTAGAGCGGATATGGTTTGAACTAAAAAAGACTCACATCGGGAGTGAACGGTGGTGGCAATTCTTTGGCTTCAAGGGCTGTCCAATCTATCGGGTGGAACCAGGGGTGTCGTTGCATTACATCAAAACCATCGTTTTGTTTGCAAGTGAGTCTTTTGGAAGGATCGCGGTCCAAGAACTGCACGGAAATGAGCATGAGACGGTAGGCGACATGAGCCACTGACCCCTTTCAATGCCATCATTCCTGCTCTCGAACACTTCTTATCAGCATCGTCGGGAAAGCGCAAGCTGTCCTTGCTGATACTATAAGTCAAGTCGCCGTTTGTTTTGCCACGGAAGGGTCTCCGGCCGAAGAGGAGCTCGTATGCGCAAATGCCAAGGCTCCACCAGTCGATCGGGTAAGTATAGCCACGTTTGGCGAGGATCTCGGGAGCCATGTAAGCCATGCTACCTGCAATACCTGTAAGCATGCGGCGTTCGGTAAAGTGTACAGCAATATTGAAATCTGTGAGATGCGCGTGACCCCGTTCATCGAGAAGAATGTTATCAGGTTTGAGATCACTGGTGAGGTAATTATGAAAAGGCATATAGATCCGGGATCGGAGTATACATACCGGTGCATGATTCTGTGCTCATGAAGGAAGGCTAGAGCTGAAGCTATTTCTGCGACGTAGAAGCGTACTGTATCCTCTGGCAACGAGCCTAATCGCTCGAGATGGACTGAATTATACGGAAACGAGCTAAGTGAAGAGGGATAGACAAATGACAAGGGACGTACATCTGAGGTCGCCACCTAGCATGAGATCCAGGACGAAGAAACAGTTTTCATCGTCTTGGAATGCATAACGAAGGTTGACGACAAAGGGATGGTCGATCTGTCGGCAAGGATACGGGAAGGTGGAATGAGTGGGAAGTGAAGATGTTATGGAGTTTGTAGATACAGGAAGAGATGCTGACCTCCTCGAGTAATCTTCGTTCCTGAATGATATTTGCAACTGCTTTCATCTTTACACACTTTGGCTTGTTGATATATTTCAAGGCATACAAATCTCGGGTCTGTTTGTGTTGGACCATTCGGACCTGGAAACGAGGACCTTGTTCGTTTTGACAGGAAAAATTGAGGTGTGACAGGTACGGACCTTTCCAAAGGCGCCCTTTCCAACGCATCTCAAGAGAACAAAGTGAAAGAGGTTGACGTCGCCTTCAAAATCGACAGGCTATAACGACGAATGAGTGAGTTCAAGTGAGAAGATAGGAAAGCATACCTGAGGTCGACAACAAAGGGCGCCCATGAGGGGGAGGTGGGAGGTGGGATTATATGTGAAAAGTAGAAGGATACCTGGGAGGGGAACGAAGAACGAGGGGGGTGAGCAGGAATGAATGAATTAAGAGAATTGGTAGGTAGTGGGGTGTGGGTAGGACGGGGAGGAGGGAATCCTTTGGTTGAATAACGTTGAATTGCTCTTCACGTCGTTCGTCGTGGTCGTCTCAAGCAGATATTCCTGTCACGCTAACTGTGACATAGTTCGACCACATACGGTGATTAACTTTTGTCACACGCACCTGATCAAGGTACTCCGCGTCATAAATAAATAAAAGGTCCCCGCGCAGTTCGCAACAGTTACAGTACTGCATCCCCTTCATCGTACTAGATATCCATGACAATTCCCCCTCTTGTCGTATTCGGGCCTTCGGGCGTCGGCAAGGGCACTCTCATCAATCGTCTCATCAATGACTTTCCAATCGCTTTTGGGTTTAGTGTCTCTCGTACGGAGGCTTTCCTTTTCGACCCTCTCACACCGCTTAATTGGTTCCCATCCCAAAGATACCACCCGCGCTCCACGTCCTGGTGAGACAGACGGCAAAGCATACCACTTTACATCCACCGATAACTTCAAGAACCTCATCTCTCAGGGTGCTTTCATTGAGCACGCTCAATTTTCGGGCAACTTCTATGGCACGACCATCCAAGCCGTACAAGACGTCGCAGCAACAGGCAAGCGCTGCATCCTCGATATCGAAGTACAGGTACCTTTCCTTTATTCTTCTTCTAGCACGATCTTCACATACCATATCCCAGGGTGTCCAACAAATCAAGCAAACGCCCCTCCGCGCCATAGTCGTTTTCGTCTCCCCTCCCTCCATGACTACACTTAACCAGCGCTTGCGCGGTCGCGCTACCGATCCTGAAGATGCCATCCAGCGTCGTCTTACAATCGCACGTAGAGAGATCGACTACGCTCGTCAACCTGGCTCAGTCGACTACGTCATCGTCAATGATGATCTTGATACCGCATATCAAAAGTTAAAGAGAATTGCAAACGGAGAGTCAGATGCGAGTGGGGATCAGATGCCTCCCTTGGATGATTAGAAATTTCTATCTATACCCTAATCTTATCTGGCCGCCACTGCATGCGGGGTTACTGGGAATGATCCCATCAAATTCTCCCAGTATTATTTGATAATATTCCTGTGCCAGTGCGAGTTGTTCGCCTATATCAGGCGAGCTATCTCATAGATTACAACTGTCCACTGATTTCTCTTTTTACTAGATGTTGTTTTTACCTGTGGTTTCGTTTTGGACGTTGAACGTCGTGCACGGTGGTGTTGCAATTTAGAAGCAATGTCCTGCCGGAATGAAAGTACTTATTATCACGCACGCGAAGAGTTTTTATTTAAACAAGGTTTCCGACGCAGTTCGGCTTACCGTCGTGTGCACGTTACCTGCAAGACTATCATTCTGCTGTCTTCCCGCCCGCTAGCAGACACTTTCTGTCTATCTCGATGATCATGCCTGGACGATACATCCGGACGTTGAGGCTCATTGTCAGGACGACTGCATCTCGCTCATACAACATTCTCCTCTCTGTCCTCTTGCGACTGATTCGGCGCTTGCACGTCGCCATTGATGAAAATGAGAGACCTTGTCGAGAGCGCGGTTTAGCGTTGAGCTCTCAGCCAATTGAACAAGACAAGTCGACGGTTTCTGTGACCCTCGCAGTGCCCGTGCTTCAAGCACCTCTACATAGTGAAGGGTGCACCAACATGGAACTGACGTGCAGATTCCAACTCCAGTGCTTGATGGAGGGTCGAATGCCGTGGCTTTGGATACCCAATCTCTCCGGATCGCATGTTCACCATTGATACCGAGCTCTATATCCGAGCTCAACATCTACACTACGCCACCGCAGTCTCTGGTGCCATCCCGTGATATCACTCTAACTCCCATTATAGCCACCCGGATCAACCGGCACAGCAGGAATGTAAAGATGTACGCAAATTGTATCTATCGAGTGCGTTGTCGTCATGATTCATATTGATAGTCGAGATCAGTATGTAGAGTTTGAGGTTGAGAAAGGTCCTTTGGACTGTTCAGAGCATCTTGTCAAGAGAGCCAGCGACGAGATTGAAATGGCCTCTTATATAGGGTAAGGGAGCTTGCACCGGTAGCGGGATGGGAGCCGCTCACGCACCCAGAAGGGGCTTTGTTTTTCTATCATCCATTGGTTTTACTCATTGGCATCGCTCACCAGAGAGTTTTCACTGATGCCGATGTTCGAGACCCTGGAACTGCAGCCAACAATGGGCAAGGCTGCTGAGAAGGCGTACGAAGAAGTGCACAATGCAGACATTGACTTGGATCCGTCTGTTGAGCTAGCGTTGGAGCTCGTGTGTGGGAATAATAATGAGATAGGCTACTACTTTATCGATCACGACAGACGTGTCATCTCTGGTTCGAAACCCACAAGCCTCATGACCTCATGTGGGGTGCTCGGGGAGAGCGCAATAGCCACATCAGTGGGTTCTTTCAGTGTATATTTACCACTGGGGCTCTTATGGCGTCTCTCCTAGGGTATGCACTAGAAAGAGAGTTCTGGTTCGTACGGCCCCAGAAGTATGCAAATTCCCTCAGTTTGCCGAAATAAATGTGCTGACACTTTGTTACAGCTTTTTTTTTCCCACCTCCCTTGATTTACCCATCACGATATATTGATAGGACGGTTAAACTATTTCCAAACAAGCGGTCTCTCCCAGAAAATGTTGTCGTGAGACTCAAAGAACTCATCGTACATGCGGCTGCCCCCGGCAGAGTATCTGACAAGTCTTAATTGCTTGGATCATTTCCTGTGCTACACACTGCCGCCCTCCTGGAAAACAATTGGAGGCATGTCAGTTCCTGCATCGGAGTCGGCAATGAGCTTAGCGTTAAATTCTCGGACGCTAAGGATGAGGCGTGGTCCCAGCACAAACATTTGCGCGATCGAGACAAATTCCAGTATTCCAGCATAGATATCGGCTCCCACTGAAGATGAGTACTATAGATATGATAAACATGCAGATGTTCCCTGAGTGAAAGATCGGCGTACCATGATCCCTGGAGAGAGAAAACCGAGTTGGAAACAAGAAACAGCGACAAAGCTTGTACATCCGGTTTAGCGTCAAAAGATAATCACATTGAAATTACGAGCTCACCTAGCAAAGTAAACCACGTGAGTTTTTATCATCACTGTGAAACAGTCTCCGATGGTCCATCCAGCTGATGGACGGTGCAGCGCACGGCAGTGTTGTATAGCAATCCGGACTGCGAGACACAGTGCGAGGACCTCCCATACGGTGTAGAGTACCCAAGCCAAAGCATCCAGAAGCCCGGCGTCTCCCTCGTAGTTGTAAGCGCACTGATGGCTGCCGGAAAGTACGAGCTCCACTGACATTTGTCTGATGAGTCTGATGCACTCCAGTCTTTCAACCATAATTCAAGCTTACCCCCTACAGTATATTTGCTTCCTATTGCAGCAATCATTCCGCAGGTGCCTGTGATAGCCAGCAAGATTACAACGAGAAAGACAAGTGCCTTCCTGGATTGCTGATACATTACATGTAACCGAATGATAATGATGACTTGTATGACGTTTCGGTCAATTCAACATCGAGGTACTGCAGCTCAGTTAACTCACCACCCAGCATGGCATTTACGGCCACAGTCATCCAAGTAAGTGCGGAGTACATGACATTGCCTGCAAAACCACAGGTGGTGATGAGCCTCGGGGGACAAAACACTCAAAAAAATCTCACAGCTATTGCGGTCGTTATATTGCACCAACAAGTCGGCAACCTCACTCACCCCTATATAGGAGTGTAGCTGTTTGGACAGGAGTGCAGACGTTGGTGCAGAGCACTCACTTTATCCGTCACCAAGACTGACGGAAGACTTTCTGTATCCAACCTGTCAGCTGGAAGCAACAAACGTAGTGTATGTGAGACATGCCCAGCATGTAAATGCTGATTGTGAGAGAATTCTTGTTAGTACAACATCATTTGTAAGCCTTGCAAACATACACAGTGTATGGTAATCCAAGGTAACGCACCTAGAATAAATATTTTGAAGTCAGCACGACCTGCCAACTGCACTCATAACGTCATGCACGTACACCAAGATATAGAAGAGTCACGGGTGACCAGTGTTGTCTCTGCCCCGAGTGACTTGTATTACTATGTTGGTCTTCTAATATGGGAGTCGGGACTCTTCTCACCCAGACCAGTTCATACTAAGTCGTATAAAACCACCATTAGTGAGATGGTTGCTCCGGCATTAGCATCAACCTACCTCTTCTCTGAATGTGAGTGCTGAAAATATCGTAAGGATACCGGCGGTTCTTGAATACTGTCTTGCTCACCCCAATCGTATATCACCGCGGTACAGGAGGCAACTGCGGAACCACAGGTTAGAACGTACTTGACATCGTTGTACTGGCTCTACATGAACCTAAAAAATAGCTGGAAAAACGATACGAATTGATTATCGGCCACCAGATGGGATTGTTTGAAACTATGGTCATGTTTGGAGGATAGGATGAGGAGAACCTACCGTAACGCATTGGTAGATATACCACCATCCTGGACCATTTTGATCGCCAAGATAGACATCATGACGGTGATGGAATCTATTCCTGCGTCGATTGCCATGGAAGTTCGTAAAGGTGTTCGTCATTTTGGGTATTTGGTTTTCAGTGCCATTCACGCGATGTTCTTATCACACTTGCATCATTTCAGGAGTTCTACCAATAAAATCTTGTGGCTCATCAGTCTAACATTAGGCGCAATGTCATGATGGATAAGCCTGCCGTCTCAATAATTATTGACGAGTATCGGCTCTCTCCGCCTCACTGACCCGGGCCTGGGAAGCGTGACAGCTCTTTGGAGATCTCTTAAAAGGCCACACGCAGTCGGCTTGACGCGGGAAATCAGTATTGAGACATACAATACGTCCAAATATACCAAACAAATAACTCACCTCACCCACCGGCTTCTGTAACGTCTCCAAGCACACATTTGATACCCAGTCCAGGCCCTCAAGTCCTCAGGCATTTGCGGCCTCGCGCCCACCTCCGCGCTCTCTGCTTCGGTCCTCAGATTACAACACGAAAAGGGTGCAAATATACGATTGAAACCCGATGCAAAACGCACAGCACTAGATGCGCCACGCAACCAAAGCATCAACGTCGCATCAAATTGCAGTGTGCACAGCCAGGTGACAAGCCCTGCCGTGATTGGTGAATATATGACACCATGGCGGAAAGCAGAAATGAGTGCCATAGGGGAGAAAAAAGGTCTAGGCACGCGTGTACTTACGACCATGCGATCACGCAGGAAGCCCGACGTCTTGCTCTTCAATCGCTTTTTCTATCCCGACTTGATCCTATTCGGATATATATGCTAGAACATCGTGAGTGCACCAAGAGATGAGGCGAGAAACGCACTACAGGGTCTTCATCACACGAGTCAGCAATACAACGGGCAAGCCACAGAGGCCGCGCAGCAGTTTCATGGTGCCAGCCTCGTCCACAGAGAATCACAGCCCAAGCCTGGACCGCATGTCATCACAGCTCGTGCTCATTCTTCATCTACAGGGGAGGTTGGCGAATCAGGAACGAACGTACTGATGCAGCCCACGACTTTTAGATACCTCCTAGAATCTTTGTGATCAACTCATTGAAGTTGATCGAGGACGCAAAGTCCTTGTAGACGGACCCAAACATCATATTGTACACTTACTTGTACTTAATATACAGGTCACCTAGGAGTTTGAAAGTGTTGATTGGACTAGCTATTTGAATCTTCAGTAGCGCCCATCTCGCCAGCACGAGCAGCCATGGCGCGGATGTATTTATGAACTTGTGTCATTCGGGGCGCGACTGCTGAACTTGGCGCTTGTGCCACCCTGGAATCATCGCAGGAATGATGTTGAGACCACTCGAGCGCTACCGATGTCATTGTGTTCTATAGGGACTGGTGTGGAACAATCAATGGTCGTAAAATTTGAATGAATGGCAGTGTGGGATCAAATATGTGCAACTTATCCATCAAGCCAAGGATAAGTTGAAGTCGCGGTAATGTCCGCCGTAAAGTTTAAACAGCTACAGCGTGAGGTGCAGGATCGCAATTGGCTCCGTCACGGAGGACGGCAAAAGGGCTGACTCAAGGGACACAAGGAATAGAAATAAACAAGTGTAGAGTCTGACGAGGAAATTCAAGTTGGTGAGGACTCAGTGTGTGTTGGGAGCCAGCTGGGATGTCGCAAAAAAGGGCGCCTTGCCCCCTATGTATAGATCAACTTGCCCAGTTGTATTTTAACGACATAGTCCTTACATCTAGAGTGCCCCTAGGTATTTTACTTCACATCGCTACCCTTTATTACTTAGACTGACAGTGCTCAATACAGAAGGAACGAGACCTTGAGCTCCGAGCCCACCCCTGCCGGCGCCTGGCAATGTGAATCTATGTGGTATCTACTTACAGACAATCATACAATTAAGTGCGATGATAAGTTAGGTTAGAGTCAAATTTGAAAGACGATGATGCAACGCGTTATACTCTGAATCTCAGATATGCCATTAGAAGCGCAGAACAACCAGTCACTAAACGCAAAACATCAGCGTCCCAGCCCGAAGCCAACCATTTACACCTGCACATACCAAATCCAACAAGATACTGCAGCGTCGTTGCCTAAACAACCAAGGGTTCAATGTCCAAAGTCGTGAATGAAAATAAACATTCAGAACCCACCTTCGACTGCTGAATTGTCGTCCTCAAGTTCGCAATCTCCTGTTCAATTCTCGTGTCCACCTCCTTGATCTTGAGCTCCTGCCCACTACTCTCATCCCGCATCCGTCCCTTCTCCAAGTTAAGATCCAGTCGAACGCCAGCCTGAGTACGCGTAATCTCTTCCCGGAGTCGCTGTTTCAGCTTCTCCATATCCGCAACCAACCGGTCATTATCAGCTTTCAGGGAAGCGAGATCATTCTTCTCTATAAGCTGCAACTCGGATTTCAGCTGTGCGAAATCGACCTGCTGGGTGTATTGACGCTGGTATGCGAAGCGAATAAATCAACAAATGAAGAGAGACGGTCGATTTGACCATTTGTTGAGTCTCACAGCACCACGAGAGGCAGTGGTGGCACTCACCTTCTCCTGCTCAGCTTTCGTGACCATGTTGCTCGTCATATTCCGTATACTCTCGTCGATGACCTCCGCCATGGCACCCATTATGCCTTCCGCCTGTGCACGGTTAAGCCCCTCGCGCTCAAGCCGCTGTACGAAGTGGTGAGTGTCAAAATGAAAGTCATGCGCCGCGTGTGATGCATGGAATGGTCGGGCAAAGGCGGATGACTCGGCGCGAGGGAACCTTAGGTGCGACGGACCAGGTACATTGGTGCGAAGAGGGAGCGTAGAGCTGGATGATGGAACTGAGCAGCTGGCAGGTCTGAACGTTCCTGCACGTAGGGAGTGGGCGAGGCGGGTGGTGGTAATGCTCATAGATGTGTAAACATGCGTGGGAAAACAAGCCTCGGACACGAACTGTCTTCAAATTGTTGGTCTTTACTCTCCTGCTGCGTCTAATTCGCGTACAGAAAACTTGGAAAAGTGACCATGTCAACGAGCACGAACCCCCATGCTCACCAACATCCGCATGCTCAAAGCACTAGCCATAATCCCTGGGGCAGCACAAGTGGCACAGGCCCCCTCGGTACGTCCCTCACAGACACCTTCGGGCAGTCCAGGACGCATTACCAGCCAGGCTACATGATGGTAAGCTTGACCTACCTCACAACACCCTAATTACTCACGATTCACGCAGTCCGTGGCTCAACATAATGCAAGTGTCTGCTCACCATGTTTGGAAACAGGACTGACGAATCAGACGCATAGGTCATGTCCCCCAGCGCCCAAAATACTGATGAAATCCCCGTCGTGCAGACTAAGGCGAAGATAAACAAGGGCCTGGCTCGTGGTGCCTCGCATTTTGGTGCCGAATCCATGTTTGAGAGCTCGAGCACGTATGTTTACATTTCTATTTTTATCCTAGTGTGCTAAAGTCGATTTGTTGCAAGGCAAAGGCAGGCGTTCACAGACATGGACGCGCCACCTACCAGTTCAGTCAATGATATATTCCGTGAGGGGTCTTCTTTTGGCGAGTCCCAACGAGCAGTTCTACCTCCTTCGCGCGTGCGTACCGTTCTTCATATTCTGATTCTCCAATTTAATGGCCCTCGAATTTACAGCCCTTCTCCCTCTCAAACACGCCCTCCACGCTGAACATGTCCCAATCCAAAAACTATAATCAATCAAGCACCCCAAACCAACCGACCTACATTATCGTCTTCGGCTATCCACCGGACAAATATTCTCTCACCGTAGAATATTTCCGCTCCCTTGGCGCGAGCACCGAACCGGAGCCTAATACAGAGATCGTAAACGCGTTTAGAATCGGGTTCCGTGATCCTGGGGAAGCGATGCGTGCGGTCAGGAGAAATGGTGAGGTCTTAGGGGGGACTTGGATGGTGGGCGTTAAATGGGCTGTAAGTACCATTCCTTCGATATCGAGCGGTGCACTGACTCGACGATATACAAAGGACTCTGCTCAAGACCTCGCGCTCCCTCGCGCACCTGATTTTACAGCGTCTACTTCCCCACCACGAGTGCAAATTCAGACTTCACAATCGCATACGGATGGAAATGCGATGGCGGTGGATAGCGCTGCTACTGTTGGGACGCCGATCAAGCTTGCGCCGTCCGTGGCTGCGTTTCGTAAAGCCCCTGCGCCGACTCCCCAGAAATCTGCGCATGCTTTGCCCGTGCCGGTGGTTAATACGCAGCAGAGTCCTGCGAGGGGCGTGCTTGGGCAGGTTGGAGATTTGTTATTTGGATGGTAGTGTTGTTTGATGATATTTGTGCTCTTATATGAGCGCACTTTTGTTTTTGGGATATCTTTAGATGCATAGATATTATGGATGCGTCTTTGGATTGTGTGGATGTGTGGCGGACCTGCAAGGTGCTTCGCTGAGACAGACTCAGACCAACTTTGGTGCCATGTACAACGGTGGAAATGCGAAAGTACCCTTGCACGGTCACGACACCTTGCAACAGAAGCCGTAATCGGCATTGAATATTGAGTTATGTTACATGCACGAACTCATCCGCAAATTTCAATTGTACACAAAAACTGCAAGCTTCTCTAATCCATCGTCTGACTGCACAAAGATATGAGAAAACATCCACCACGCATGCGTCAAATCCGCATACTCCACAAGCTCCGCCATCCCACCTGCCTCTTTGATACCACTCACGATTCTCCGCGAGCTCTCAGCAACATTATCAGCCGTGCCCGTCATCACTAATGTCTTCGGCCAGCTTGCAGTGAACGGAATTAGGATGCCTGATGCTAGAGGATCGTTGGTGGGGAAATTGCCGAGGTATTGGGAAGAACAGGCTTGGTAGGTTGATAGAGGTATGATGTCGTGTGGTACGGAGGTGGAGGAGGTGTAAGTGAGGTCTGCGTCTGGGGAGAAGAGTGCGACGTGCCCCGGCATTGGGAGAGTGGATTGCGAGATGATGTAGGTGAGGACAAGAGCTGGATGGATGAAAGTGAGATACGGATACCAGGAGAAGAACTCATTGACTAATTACGCACCCAAGTTTCCGCCTGCACTATCACCTGTGATGGTGACGTTCTCGGCGTCAAAACCTTTCAAGATCAAGTGATGGTATGCAGAGAATATATCTTGTAATCCCGCTGGAAAGAGGTTCTCAGTGACCGTTGCAAGTCTGTACGAAGGAGCTGCGATGATGGGTGCACTGGATCCTTGTGCGCCAGATTTCTTCTCGAGTGCACGAAGTATGCGAGAAAAGAATGCTATAAACCTCTGTTCCGTTGGATGTCCGGAGACGTTACCACCTCCATGCACATGAAGTATGACTTTGACGTCGTTCTTCAAATCAGCAAAGGACTCGGAAGGTGCACCGGCATAGAAGAATACGGGAACTGGTCCCGGTTGGATCGAGGTTGAGTGAATGGATGCAGGGATCTGAGAGGAAGGCAGAGCTAATTCACAAGAGATATGAACTCCTTCCGGAATTCCTTCGCTGGGCACCTGTGCGCGCTCAGCAAGCGATTGGGCCTGCCCGAACGTAGGCCTGAAAGCACCCATTGCAGTGCGAATGCCATGAAGAGCTGCTGTCTGTGTTGGGGTCCATGTGGGTAGAGTCAGTGGAGAAGACATTTCTGAGATTGTGGTACATCATTCGTGCGTAGGCATTTTATGTGTGTTTCGGTGCAGGCACTGCTATCAATGATTCCATAAGCAACAGATGGGGTTGTCATCGATTCGGCACAGCGTACTCAGCTATGATATGGATGGTAACGGCATTGCAGTGCTGCGTCATTCATAGTCACGTCGATCAGCGTCGGGACGACGGGACATGCGAGAGAAACGGACAATGATGATGTGTAGGGATGCGTGTGGGGATGATGCATTAGTAAGTACTGTTGGGTGCGACATCCGTTTGACATCGGTGCTCACTTCGTCGGTGCAAATAGCATTCCTGATGTGGCCCATGGGCCACTCCAGATCAGCTTTACCAACACGTAATCTATACTTCCCCGTTTTTGTATAACAAGAAATGCAATTTGGTTTTCACCAACAAGACCTGTGTCAGGGACCATACAAATTCGACTTTCTTGGCGTCTGGACAAGATATCCAAAAGTTGTCCACCTTCGTGCCCAGGTCTGTTGAAGTCGCGAGAACATCGCCTGCGCGGATTTGAATGGTTGCAATTGCGCTCTAACAAGGAGACAGGCTGGTACTGCTTAGCTGGTTGCGTGAAACCACGTACAGATTCCAGAAACTTACGTGTGTTGTCTTGAGGCTAATTCAGAAGACCGAACTATCGTCCGTGCCGCTATGCAGGCCTTCCTGCCCCATGAGAAGCGATGGAGATGGACAGTCAATGAAAGGTCAAGAGTGCGTATATCATTTCAGGGTCGGGAGTGCATCGCGGCAGTGGTCTGCTATCCGGGGATAAGCGTCTGGTGCAAGGAATGCCTTGATATGAAGGTCAGCGAGGAACGATGGGACAGTAATCACAACTACCCAGCTCGTTCTAAGAACCATCTACGTGAAGTGCTCCTTATGCGACCCACAAAACAATGGCGGTTCTCGGGTTTCAGCTCAATAGCACAGACTGGGTCTGTGGTTCGAACTCACCACCCTGCAGGACACAGGGAAGTGTTTGCAGAGTAAACATGATGAGATAACTCATATACACCTCCATTCTTTGCGCCAATTTCCAGTGACGCAAACCAATAGGTAGATCTAATAAAGTTCGGACATCAAAGGAGAAAAATGACTGAGTATAAATGAAAATGGTATCCGGATCGTATTGGTGCTGGCGCGTATTCAACCCAAGGTGAACTGAATTGGGGAAGCAGATTGGTTGTCTGTGGTCGACAATCGTGCTTTCAAGCCAATCCTTGTGGGGTCCCTCGATTTGCGTATAGGGAAGCTTTGATGCAACTACGGAAGATACAGCAAGGACATGTTTGTCGGGAACTTACTAGCAAAAGGCAAGTAGGAACGAAATGGACGAATGAAAGAACATCCTCCGCCCATACTAGTAGGCACGGGATGTGCGCTTCCGTTATTGCACGCGTGGGCTTGAGTCGAATATCTTGCGTCAGTGTTGTTAGTGACTTTTCTCGGCTGGTCACATGACATCATTGCAGGTACATCGATGCACGACACACATCAGTCAGCAATTTATTGGACAACTGGCTGTGCAGTCAAGCGTGCGGCGTGAAGTCAGCGTGATGCCTCACACTCTATAGATGCGAGGACTTAAGGAAGACAGAAAACTCGTGCATTGCAGGTGACAGGTTACAAATAAGTTCGCTCTATGACAGCGAGGTGTGTGTTGCGGGAATCCTGCGTACTATGTACTGAATGCGATGGACCCAGTGGGCGAGGAAATCAAAAACAGATCTCTCTTTATCATGAGCCACCCGGGAACGTAATTTCCAGTTGCTGAAGCCCTGACGTAGAACCTGGAATCGAGAAAAAACTTCGTCCATGTTCGGACGTTGTGTTGGATCTGAGTGCATCATGTCCGATACCAGACCGCTCAAGAATTCCACACCTAAGTAGCGCTGTTTTGTGCAAATCAGAGTATGAAAAACGAGAAGCCACTGTTACACTTTACGTCAAGAAATGTTTCTTGGATGGCATGCCCAAGATACCAAACATCAGTTGGGAAAGGGTTCCGAGGTTTGAAATTGTCTTCATTGAATTCAGGTACTTCCTTATCCCCACCGAATATGGGATCTTCCAATGGGTTGGTGTTGGATGCCTCGTATTTGCGGGAGATACCAAAGTCTATGTAGTAGTATCGTGGCGGCGACTGCATGCGCGTGCGATGACTGGCTGGGCGCTTGAGGTCCTCCGACATATATTGTTCGCTTGGATGCCATGCATCTATGAACATGCTGCCATCCATCAGTATGTTCAGCTGCATACAGTCACTATGTCCAGGTCATGAGACAAGTCACTTAACCAACTCGGATACGTACCGGTGAGCGACGTGATGCCTGTGCATGAAGCGCAGCCCCTTCAAAAGTAAGAAAGAAGACATCATGACTCAGTAAATCAGAAGCATACCTCAAAAAGTTGGTGAACGCAATCAACAACTTCTCCGACCGTGTCAAAATAGGGATTCGTAAAATCTCTAAGTAACGGCATGACAATTATCACAGTATGGTCGTCGGTGGGCACCTCCAAAACATCGTAAATTGGCACACAATGGTTGGCTGGATCATTGCTAAGAGGGGAGGAAGAGAAATAGCGGCCGATTTCTATCTCATAAGGGTGTCGCGATACGTCTATACGTTTAAGTGATACGCGAGCGCCATCTTGAATGCGCCGTGCGTCTAGCACAAGATAGTGCTAAAGGATACATGGTAACTGATGAACACTGCTATTATTGAAGCACCTACTGGTGGCACGATTCCATCCTCGCAGTTTATGTCGGCTTTGTTGGTGTTCGTCCAAGAGGGGACCCAATCTGGACTGTAGCGACTTCGTAGCTTGTAACCCTTTTCTTCGAGGAAGTTGTAGTGGCTCCTCCACCAAATCTCGTATTCAGAAAGATGGGAATGAGCAGCTGAGGTTGAGGCCATGCCCAGAAAATTTCCTGAGCTGTGGTGTACACTAAAAGTGCCTAGAGAAACAAATATGGACCTACAACGAGTAATTCGGACCCCGGCACTTCGCGGACTTCAACTTTCCTTCCGTGAGTCGTGACCCCATACCAAGTTACTTATTACTTATCGGCTCAGGCAACTGGCAGCTCTCAATAATTCATATCCAGTGTACGTATCCGCAAAGTACCCTGATAGGCAACTGATAGAAAACTTTTATCCGAATGACGAGAATATTCTGGTGCATTGTTCTATCTCGAGGATTACATGATTTTTCGTCGACAAGCCTGGCTCAAGCGCCAGATTTATATAGTCCAGCAGCCAGTGCTATTTCCATACTCTTCCTGCGAAGGAAACAAAGCTTGTTATCTTTGCTCTGGACTGATCGTCATCGATCGCTCGCACAAGTCTTTGTATACCTCGATTTTTTAGCTGAATCCCATGAATCCCCCAAAGGCTAGCACAACAGTTCGAATAGCCGCGAACTTTGGACCTGCGAGCCAATTTGCGAACTCGCCCGCGACCTTCATCCAGTTGAAGGGCCGGACAGATCACGAAGAGGGCGAGCTCTATTTACAATTATCGCTGGCAGCGCTGCGAGAGCTGGCCGACTTGTTGGAAAACGATCGTCTCTCAGCACCAGATAAAGCTACCTACAATCGGGCTTACACCGCTGGCAAGCTTCAATATGACCAGTAGACTTTTTCACCTATCCAAAAAGCCTTACTCACCCATCTCCACAGAGCGATAAAACTCAGAGACCAACTTCAGACGCGGAAGACATCTTTCCTCCGCAAGTTCGTTATTAACCTTTTCGTCCGCAAGTCGGATGCCGAGCGCTTTCTTCAAGTTACGAGTGGGGCTTATAGGAGTATTAAAGTAAGCCAACTGGTCGCACAACAGGCATCTTAGAATTGCAGCTAAATAACAATACAGAGAACTTCAGAAGACCTGGTCAGACGACTGCTGCCAGAAAAAGATGATACCCTTGGTAGGTCAGAAGGACATAGCGAGTTTCCCTTGTTGACTCCAATCTGTTGGCCAGTATTTGGAAGCCCCGGAGAGTCTTCACAAAGTGACGCCTCTGTCCGTGAGGAGAGTCTGCGTGGTGTGGTAGAAGGTATGTATCATCTCCATATTCTATAGCAGAATACTAAGCATATTTTTACAAAGGCAATCTTTCAGGTTGGTGCGATAATTCTTTCCCTTCATCCATATCTCACATGTAGTGGGTTAGTCACTGATCTTCCTCCGAACGAAACCATCCGAGGCCTGAATGTGGATGTACATAATGAACAAGAAGAGCAAGAGGTCTTTGAGACGCTGAATCGAATAGCGAAAACTCGAGAAGCAGACGACGATGACGACGACGATGGTCAAACCAGTGAGTTTTTAAAATCATCATCCATGATATAACTTAACAGGTTCCTTGATATCTCAGTCAGGCCCTCGGCCTCACAAAGTAGACCGCCATCTCCTAGCTCTATCTGCACAGTCAATATTTTTTACAATATCAACCAAAGTGTGGTGTCCTTTGATTCAGAAGTGTCAGGAACAACATTGAACGTCGGGGTGGATGAAGGTTTGTCATGTTCGCTGTCGATGTCACCGCGCGATGTTTGATGATGATAATAGGGGTCGGCTCTTCATCTGATTGGCATACTGATACCAATCAGCCACCGTCTCAATGAAATTGATTTGCAGGTCGTAGCACGTTCAATATGTCTAGTCGGCAGTGCCGTATCAGTTATATATCATTGATCGGGCATTCGTGGGTTTCTGGATGCGCTCGCAGGGCCAGAAAGCCGTGACGATGGTGATGAGTGCGGGCACCGCAAATACTTCCAGTCGTTTTGTTCCGGATTCAGAGTGTACAAAGAGTTACAGCCATCAGTTCAACCTCCGGCAATATGATGTATCACATAAGTTGTCACAAGTCGTAATCCCAGGTTCTACTCCGCGAGGCTAGAAAACACAGCATTAGCCTGAGTGTGTTGGGGATGTATTCTTGAAGCTTGAAGCTTGAGGAACGGCGACCAATCATCGCGATCAATCGGATTTGAGGTGGCACTTTGTCCTTAGTGCTCCACGTAATGGATGCCAAGGATTTTGACGTATGGGCGCGTTGCGCTGCCAGGAGGACAAAGTGCCACTGATGCTGCCGCATGATGGCATCACGATCTGTTCCTTGTTCCATGGCTACTTATGGGTATGATTGTTATCCAATGCTGTGAGAGAAAGCTTGAGAAACGCCATGAGTTTGTCTTTCGTGCACTAGGCAATCTTAATATTAACGGCCGAGTGCGCGGCACCCTTCAAACTGCAGTTAAGCTCTGTGCGGTGTTGGAGTCCGAACGATCCGTCGTGTCGAAGGCCGAAGGATCCGAGATAGGAATGACGGGAGAGTGAAGCAGTGCGAGCGCAACCAAAAGAGTGACGAACGAGCGACGTTTTGATGTCGGTTCGTGCTCGTCAATATTCAATGCTATGATACGTATATTTTCCCGTTTCTACCCTACGCAGTATAAAGACACGAGCAGATCCATACGAGCATCTCAGTTCTTTGTTAAGACTGAGATGTGAGTCTTCTGTAGTCGTTCACGCACGATATGATGTTCTAACGAGTCGTAGTTTATTCTGTCTACCAGGTACATCACTCGTAGAATGAGTTCTTTGTAAAGACTGAGATTTTATTCTGTCTACCAGCGTTTTCGCGTCCCCCGCTCGTCAGTAAACTCCAGATGCGGCCCATGAGATACTGATCTCTTCAAGACTTTGGCGTCTTTCGCGAGCAACAATCCAACGTTCCTGCACATCCCGCACGTTGCCTCTCATCGGGCGCAGCAGATGAGAAAAGTGAAGAGGTGTTGGGCTTCGCTGATGCAGGAACAGGTGAAGCGTAAATAAGTGACCATGAGAACGTATCCTGTCGCTTGCTCGGTAGCACATGTTAGGGAGTATCTTGTCGGACCCTGCACAATCATATGGACGGATTCGGTGAATGTTCGGACCAGTCTGTAACATAGTCCGAAGGGAGAAGAGGCGCATGGAAATATATAACGCGGCATATGTAGATCACATAGCACTCACGCATCACAGGGATGGCAGAGCTAACTAGCTGGGTCTGCGGCTCGAGCTCACCGCTCGGCAGCACACGGAAAGTGTTCACAGAGTATACACGATATTTCGGATATCAAACGAGAAAAATGAGTGAGGATGAATGAAAATGGATCCAGACCATCTTCGTGCTGGCGCGTATTCAACCTAAGGTAGACTGAATTGGGGAAGCAGGTTGGTTGGCTGCAGCCGGCAATCGTGTGTTCGAGTCAATCCTTATGGAGTCCCTCAATTTCCGTGTAGGGAAGTTTGATGCAAACTGCGGAAGCAAGGACATGTTCGTCAGGTACTACCGTACTAGCACTAGGGCAAAGGGGCAAGTAGGAACGAAATGGAGTCCATTGTGATTGATGTAGTCTTCCATTAATGTTGGTTTCCCGTAAGTTCAAGGAGCTGCAAAGTTGAAACACGTAATTTACATAACGACTTTCCTGACCTTTTTCGGCTGGTCACCTGACGTCATCGTCGGCATCTTGCTCAGCCATTGCCAGCACCCATATGATCACAAACCCTGGTCGTCTACTGCGGTATCATAGGTCTATCGTGTCTTTCACCAACATCAGAAGAGCCTCGCTCCTGACTTTCAAATCTCGTTTCCATCAATCCTCCTTCGTCATGGGAGCTAACTCCAAATCTGAAGGCGAATGGCGTGCCATCTTGTCTCCAGAGCAGGTGTGTTCTCTGATTTACACATTGGGCGTATGTTCACTCTTTGCGTTGGAGATAGTTTAGAATACTCCGTAAGAAGGGAACAGAGGCACCCGATACAGGGAGCTACAACCACCATGACGCGCCGGGCGTGTACGGCTGTGCTGGCTGTGGTACACCACTATACAAGAGCAGCACGAAGTTTAGCAGCGGCTGCGGATGGCCTGCTTTCTTTGATGGTACCTTATCATTCTGAGAAATTCATTTTCTTTCTCATTGTTCATCATAGCGATCCCTGGTGCCGTCAGTCGGCATGAAGATCGGACGATGTTCATGACAAGGACAGAGATTACCTGTACTGCATGCGGTGGTCACCTCGGACATGTGTTCAAGGGAGAAGGATTCGATACACCAAGTGCGTCCCTTTCTATCTTGCATATTTTGGATCTGGGCCTCACAATCTCTGCAGCCGACGAACGACACTGTGTGAACTCCGTCTCGCTGAACTTCAAAGAGGAATAAAGCTTGTTTCTATGAATATTATTATAACGCCGATACAATATATATGCACCATTGGCCGGTGGCGCACTGTCACTTATGAAATTCAATATCTCGCCTGGGGAAGAGGACTCGAAGTTCTTCAAGGACGGCCGAATCTCGACAACATAGCTCAATAACGATTACTGGGTAATGCACTTGAATAATAAGAATATTTGCATGGATAAGCCTAGAAGCTGCCAGCCTCAATCAGAACGTCCACTCAGTCCCAAATATGACCTGGAGATGACGAGCCAATCTCGGAGCACTAGAGGCACTGCCGCAAATGGACGAACGAGATCCAAGAGAAAGAACTAAATATAGCACCACTCGAAGTAAGCCACAGGAAATAGAAAGGGAATATGGGGTCGGACGATAATCGATGACGCGATTGCGAATCGAGAAAGATAAGATACATAAACTCGGACGGTAGCTGGTACGGCGAGCGAGAATATCAGCTCCACCTGTGTTGATGAAATTGAGGGGGGATGGAGAAAGAGGAGAAAGGAGAATGACTTTTCATCAAGGGAAGTGACATTGGACACTGGCTGCCCGATATCGCTCCACGCAGTCGATATAAATAGCCGTCTCGTCTTTGGGAAGCCCGATGAGTAGCAGACAATCTGTTCCTATGTTATGGTCCTGGAGATCGAGCAGAAGAAGAACAGTGTCCACAGGTACGTGAATGTCAGCTGCACAAACAGTCTTACGTGGCATTGCCTGCCTTATCATTCTGATGGATGAGTATGTGAGCAGTTGAAAGAGGAAATGTGACGCGCGTAGTCACGTGCCAATGAAATCAATGTCTCTTACAACTTATGTAATCATGACTGCGAACCCCCTAACGTTTCAACAAGGAACTTACTGAGAACAAAGAATACTAATCGCGCGATCAGCCACAAGATCTGGGGCAAGAGTTCATTCAGTTAAATAATCAGACAC
Organism: Suillus alpinus; assembly: GCA_003316505.1. Taxonomy (NCBI): domain Eukaryota; kingdom Fungi; phylum Basidiomycota; class Agaricomycetes; order Boletales; family Suillaceae; genus Suillus; species Suillus alpinus. Next base: position 30,942 of record QFEX01000080.1, read on the forward strand.
TATTCCTGGTAGAAGAATTATGAGAATGTCGTGTAGAAAGTCGTGAGCACATTGTGCGGGCTGTGGTGTGAGATAGTCAAGATGGAAGCTCTATATGGAGAGCGCAGGAGACAAGAAGAAACAGATTACAGTGACTCCATGTTGGCAACCATGTTGTCCAGTTCTGCCTGGGACGCCTTGTACTTCTGTTGCATTTCCTGTGCAAGAGTGTCAGTTGGCATTTCTAACGGCACAGAGTACATCAAGATACCTCAAACTTCTTCTCCCATTGATCACGCTCTTGCTCGATTCGTTGAACCTGGCGTTCAAAGTGTTCTGCCTTAACGTCCACTTGCCGCAGTCTGAATAGGTGATCAGTCGTTGATAACAGATAAAGATGGTGGTGGTCACAACGTACTTCTCCATCGTTTCTTTCACGTTCTTCTCAGCAGCATCAAGTTCCTCCTCCAGTAGCGCAATCTTTCTCGTAAGGTTCTCGTTTGTACTTTTCAAAGATTCTCCCTCTTCCTGTGAAGCCTTGGCTTCCGCAAGTTTTGCGTCTACCTTGTCAAGCTCCGCCTCAAGAACAGAGATCTTGTGAGTCATCGAAGTAATCTCCTGATCCTTTTCAAGGATAAGCTGATCATATTTCTTGTTCTTAGCTTCTGCATCTTCAGCGCGAGTGACCGCATTGTCTGCCTCAAAGCGCAGCTGGTTCATTTTCTACAAGTGCATGTTCAGTAAGATCGGATGTGTGCAAAGGATCGCCGCCAACCTCTTTGATCTTCTCCATTGTGTTCGATGGTCGTGCAGATGGAATAGACGATGGTAGTGGTGAACGAGGAGACAAACTGACTTGAACTGGCACTTTGCTGGGCACTGCCAATAGCCACAGTCAGCTTAAATGGGATGATACCGTGGGAAACACGAAATCGACCATAAAGCACTTGCCTTTTCCGATCATGATGGGTCAAATCTGGGTAAGTTGAGACGAAGCTGGCTTGCTGGCGTCTCTGTTCCTTGAAGAAATACAATCAGTGACCAACTTACTCGACGACGAGCAAGAACCGTGAATCATACCGATGAGCGCACCGGTCGCGCAAGAGGGCAAGTGGCAGATGCTACTTTGATCCCGAGCTTCACTGATCTCTTATATCTCAGAACTGCCGATCCTCGAGGCCGTGATCAAGTAGGTCTAGTGCGAGCTGTTATTGCTACTCGTGTAACGAACCCTTGCCCACCGCAGCATACGGAACCGGCTTACTGCCCTGAAGAGGGACCGTGCGGAGTTTATCAAGCCGTCAGATGTGAATGCCCTTTACCAGGCCGTCGTTAAACAAGGTGGATCTAATTCTTTCTTTCTTTCAAGGTATTATTTATCTCATTTTGGATATCCCTCCCCGATAGTCACAAAACTCAACGATGTCCGGGACGATAACACGACATACAACAATCGAGTAGATACAACACTAGCTGATGTGTTCAGCCTCCTTTCCTTGTGTTATCTTACATTGGGGCGAACTAAGGAGTGCCCCGCTGTGTACTCGCAGCTGGCCTCCATGAGGGTCAGTATTCCTTCTCTCTACCATTTCATTGCGGATGATATGCGCCTCGCGTCGTGGGGACCCAGCCGGCTATCGTCCACCGCATCCCCTACTGTCTCCATATCCTCAGACATTCGTCTGC
>QFEX01000083.1:8433-21926 GCA_003316505.1 Suillus alpinus
AGCACCTCTTCTCGTCTCGGCCTTGACCTGACTTACGGAGATACAAATTTCGGCAAATCGACAAGTCCTGCCAATGCAGTGACCTTTGCATCACCAGTCCAGATCGATATCGCCGAGGATATTTGTACCTACCCTGTGGCTTCTGTGTCACCTTTTACTACTCGGAAGACTGAAAGTATATAGTCATTTTACTGCGATGTGTAAGCCAGGATCACCCCACGTGGACTGGCCGGTAGGTATATGTTCGACCATCACGCTCACTGTTGCTGTGCCCCTTTGCTGTTGTCGTTTGGTCCATAGTTGTAATTTATTTGGTTTATCCAGGGGACTCGGAGACTATGTCGGATCATATAGTGTTGGCGGGTATAAGTATTAGAAGAAGGAAAGCAGTCGTGGAATCCCCTGTAAATGCCGTGAGAGTGCAAGATAGTACTATCTTGCAACTGCAGACTCGGTCTGTCGTTACTTATCAGATGCCTACAAAAGACGTCCTCCTTGTTGGCCTGGGTGCAGTTGGAACAATATGTACGTCATGAGCAAGCTGTTACAGATGCTCATCTTTGTTCCTCCCAACCATTTGGAAATTTCGTGTATGTAATACATACTAGTACTGACACGGTCTCACTTGTAGATGCTTATATCCTTCAAAGCAGCAAGCTTGCGCGAGTCACTGCTGTTGCCCGAAGTAGTTATGATGTTATGAATGGTGAATTACACGGTTGTCTCATCGAGACTGGACTCGCGAAGCTGATCCGACTCCTCCAGCTAAGGGCATACACATCAGGAGCAAAAAGTATGGCACTCACGAGAGCTGGAAACCCTACCGTCGTAAGTAACACCAGTATATTCTCTCCGCGGCGACAATCACTGTGCATCTTTGATTTATAGTGGTATCGTCGGTGGCAGAAGCTGCTGATAGGCCGTATTCCTACGTGATCCTGACAACCAAGGCGATTCCAGAGGCGATAAAGACACCTCGGGTCCTAGAACCACTGCTTTCTCGTCCGTATAGTGAAAGGCATCCTCAGCCTACTTATGTCTTGCTCCAAAATGGACTCGGAGTGGAGCGAGACTTATATCATAGCGTCAAGGCCCTCAATCAAGGTGAACCAAAGATCATCAGCACTGTTGTATGGATCGCGACGAATTTGGTGGAGAAGAATGTAGTCGATCACAACCACTTCGTGAGCAAAGATGATTCATACGTACAGCAACCCTTCCGGATTTCTGACATACATCTCGTGCGGACACAGGATCGTGTTACCATTGGAATGTACAGACATGGAGACCACCTGACAACTACTAATTCTCCGGAAGAATATGCTATTCTGACAGACCTTGGGACCATGCTCAGAACAGGAGGTTCAGACGTGACCATTGCAACAGAGATTCAGCGCAAGAAATTCGCCAAGACATTTTGGAATGTCGCATTCTCCTCCTTCTCAACCCTCACCGGGTCCTCTCCTACAGCGATGTTTAGACCTCCGCCTAAAGAGGGCCAATCGTATAGTCCTTACATTGCACCTCAGACAGCACAAATTGTCGAGAGAAATACCATTCCTGTTCTACGTGCGGTTCTACAAGAGATGATTGCCCTTGGTAATTTCGAACTGTAAGATCTCCCGGGACGTATGTCTTACTTATTTCTTAGGGCGTGCATTGGGCTACCCGGACGACGAAGATGGTCTACCTTCTTCCCTCATTGACAGTACTATATTAAATACTGCAGAGCTACACCGCAACCCTACCCATACTACTCTCCCGAGCATGCTCCTTGACGTCCAGAATGGGCTGCCTATCGAGGTGGAGGTGATTCTTGGGGAGGTAGTCAGAATGGCGAAGGAAACGGGGGTAGATGTGCCAGTAAGCAGTACTATTTTCGCCGCCGCCACCATCACAGCTAATATCTGGCCTGCAGCGTATTGAAACCCTATATGCTTTGCTGGCTATCATCCAAAACCAGACTCTTGGTGGATTTAGACAGCCCAAAGCCTAGGCATAGTGACCCTTCCATGTCACGATATTTAAACAGTATATTTTGACGGCTAAGCCATTGCATTATGCGCCACCGTGGGTGTATCTTGTCGCAGGTACTGCAACTCCTGTTGAACTTGACCTCTACTTGCAACGGAAGCCCTGCATGGTATGTGTTATGCGCCGGATCCCTGATCGAACCAAGATTGCTAAAAACTGTTGATACTGGAAAACCTTCATGCTCGTTCGGTTATAATTAGAGCGCTCACTGTGTCGACGGGAGAAGTGTCATTTTTGATGCCGGTGGTCGGAAAATCGCAGTGAGCGGAGATTGCGTGAACGCTGGAATGGGCCGAAATACCGTATTGCAAACTATCGTGCCGAATATTCGGTGCTGGTCCTCTGGACCCTATGTAGGAACATCAGAACCGCTGTAAATATAGGTTTGAACTCCTCTGACCCCTCTGAGTTCAACGGTGGTAAGAGACGGATTATATCCATGCATTTCGGATATGACATTTTCTGTTCCAGGTACAAACACCATCTGTCAGTGTCATCGGCCAACTCGCACATATGATCGTGATTTACAACATTGTCCGCGGCCAACAGGTGACGCTTATCAGCACAATATTGGTCGTGATCTTGTTCTCACCTCGTACGAGTGCTTCAATGATCTTATATGGATCTCGTTCAACGCCGAGTCCAATGCTTCGCCATGCAATCAAAATATGGGCGCATTACATTCATGTCAGTATGAGTATCATATATCGGCGGCATTGGCGATTGTCTTCCTTCAAGTCTAGCTAAGGGAAATAGCACTGATAGCAATATTTGGCAAAGACGGATGGCAAATCGGAACTTCATCTGTGACCTGTCTGGTTTTAAAGCTTCAATAGGCTGATATATCGATATGCGTGCCATGCTCTATCAAGCTTAGCGTCCATGCGCGCGGTCGTTATCACCATGAAGCAAAGCACCCAGGGCCTTACCATTCAAAGATGCATAGTTCCGAGCAAGTTCCGAGTTTATAGAACGAGTGTATAGACTTCTATAGTGCGCCGATGAACGCATTCAACAATATCGGACATTTCCGACAAATACGGGCGCTCGCAAATTTGGAACTTGGACAACGAAACCAGGGGTAGTTTTCATACGAGAATCATACACTGCTTAAATGATCTGATCTGATCAAGATCTGTATGTTTGTACATGTACGCTACAAAAGCTCACTGCAGAGTCAAATATAGGACTACTTACTCGGACACGTATGATGGGCACCACTGGACAAAATTAAACAAATAGTTGCGTAGTGAAATTCAAAAATTCAAATGAAAACCAAGACACGGTGCCGTCCAAATAATCGGATACCGTCGATATAAGATAAGATAATTCAGATTGCGATCAATTTCAAATGGGCATGTGATTGGCGGCCTATTGGCAGTGCAGGGAGCCCGTGTAGGGCCGTCCAGCGTGAAACAATCTGATAATCAGATTACTTACACAATTGATAGGTTATGCTTCTAGTGTTGTTGATATGTAGCAGTTGCATCTCGTCATTCTTCATAATGCTTCTCGATTTCGACACAGAATCGTCTAACTCTAAGGAAACTCGGTGCCACATGCTGACGAACCTGACCCGGCTGCTAGCGGCAAGTTGCATCCCATTCGGTATTAATATTTGTGGCGTGGACATGTGACGTCAGGTGAATTCTAGAAGAAATTCTGTTCGCGTGTCAGACTGCAGCTGTTCTAGAAGGAGTGGTGCAGAAGACACTTACAAAGTTGCTGATTTCATGCAACCACAGCGGAAATGAAACAGTGTTTCAGAAGGTGAAGTGTTGTTTTAGCCATGTTTTTTTCGTCAACTGTTAACGCCGACGAGTCGTGTGGACGGTTTAACTTTGGCGCAAGGGTTAAGTCAACGCTAATCAAGATTGTGTCGAATGTTGACGTTTCGATGAGTACGGAAATAACCACGCATCTTGTCTTAACTGCCAAACTACGAAATCAGTTGTGACCCCACACAAAATTTGGTATGTGCGCTGCTGTGCACCAGGGGTGATATATTACAGATATGGTATGAGTGCCAAAAAGATGGGACATGCACATGCAATGCACATGTCTAGTGACTTCAGAAAGTGAAAGGGATACTATAGTAGAACAAAGAATGAACAGCTCTAGCATGGACATCACCTAAATCATCATCTACTTCCTCCATCTACCTCTCTTTTCTTGATACTCCACGGCCGCGTACCACATTCCACCGGCGATCGTGAGAAGGATGCCAAGCGCGTTTGTCGGCGTTATTGTGAGCTTGAATAGAACGACCGCACAAAAGACGGAGAGAACTTGTTTGACATTCGCTGTAGGCTCGTTAGCAGGTGTGCCGTTGTATGTGCAACAATGGTCACTCACCAGCAACGGTCATACTCAAAGGGCCTGCTGCCTTGTTCGCCGTAAAACTCACAATATTGAGACCAAACGCAATCAGGCCATTAATGCCTAGGAGCGCCGCTTTGACGGGCGTCATCTCGTCTAAACTCCATATACGCACGCGGGATAATTCCCCCGTGAGATATGCGAGAACAACGCACTGGATGAATGCGAGCGGCGCCATTCGCGTCAATAGGTCCAGCGGATGCAATTGTAACCGTGGGGGAACGACAAAATTTACGCGAGGCTGCGGAGAAGTCGGTGATGGGGTCGACTGTAGGACCGAAGTGTAGATTGTCTTGATGGCAGCAAGTACTGTTCCCAGTACGGTCAAAACGAGTCCGCTTGTTGTGTACGAATAGTCTCCATACGTCCTAGATGGAAATTAGTAGTTATGTATTGAGGCGAGAAATGACTTACGCGAAACCGACGCCAGCCATGACAGGGACTAGGGATACCATTTTGTGGTTACTACTCCGGGTGCCAAATAAGAAAATCGAGAGAAAAATTATGAAAATCGGTGTGGCTGCACGGACAACTTGATGAAACTGTGGCACTCATCGTCAGCTCCTGGCCTGTGCAACGTATGCAATCACTCACTGGAACAGTTACCAAATGCAGAGATACGTTGCTGACGGCGATGTTGATGGTGTATAATACACTAAACGCCACAAGAGCCAAGTTGTCTGCGTCGGAGAGTTTAGCGGGCACGAATGTACCATTTTTCAGCAGTATGAGCCCTCCGACAGTCCCACAGAAAGCGTGCAGCGCAGTGAGGGTATATGGGAAAGGAAAGTGGATGAGGACACCTTTGTTGTATAGGGTAAGTCCAAGGTTGAAGCAAAAATAAAGAATGAGCCAATATGCCAACGAGCGGCGTGAAGATGGTGAAGACGATGAATTTGTTCCAAGCAGCGGGGTGTGTTTTTCTGTAACGAGATTGTCGTGGTCCGAAGGGTCATCGTGAATGAGTATACGTGTATCAGAAGAAGAGGTCGACGTGGCAGGCGGGGGGAGGTCTTGCATGGCGACGAGCGGCGGTGGTGAAACAAGACGATTGCTGCTACGCAAAAAGGGTTGACGAGATACAAGAGAACCGTGACGCTTGTGTAGTTTCAAGTTATCGTCCCCTGAACCTGCCAACGAGAGTTGCACAGTGTGCCTGTAGGTGCCCCACGCGTCTTCTTTGCTACCCGTAAGGGGTTGCAGAGATGACGTTCGAACAGAAGGAGTTTGAGCTATAAAACCGGTATCATGTTGGCGGATACTACCGGAGCTTTTCTTCGGGAGATGCTGAGGATTCAGAATTGAAGTTAAATCTGAGATCTGTCCAGATAGGACAGCATGTGACTCATGCCGCCGATGTAAGCGATCTACAGACAACTCCGTTGGTCTGACAGTGACGGTGGAGTCGTCACGAGCACGCCTCTGCCCATGCGACGGGGTAGGGCGTAGACGCTGTCTGTTATTCGGAGCAGCTTTATCCAAACCAGCGAACCTCGCGAATGGAGATTGGGAATGGAGATTGACATGGTTTACATCCAAATCTTGGTCCTCCTCGACTCTCAGGGACGAGGTCATGTCAGAGTTCAGAAACGGACAGTGGAAGTCTCTTTGACAAAAGACGCCTCTGAATTCCGAGATTTGCGTAATGCTCGCAGCCCTAGACTATTCTTGCTTCAGACGCCAGCAACCTTGGTGCAACCTTAATTAATCCTAGCGGCACGGGGCGTGCCGTGAACGTGACAAAGTGCCTACAATGGAGTTACAACCATATGTTACAGTCCCTTACGGTTCCGAGAGAAAAATCTCACAGGGCACAGTCGTGACAGAAATATACAACGTCCTCCTCTAGATCCCTCGGAGAGTCGGTGATAAATTTTCCATCAATACCGAACACGCGCGGTGACCTTATCAGATAAATCACAGCTTGTGATATTAAAATTAGGTTTGACTGGTAGAGGGCCGCCGGGAGCACGTAATACACAACGTAATGCATGTTAATTGGCAACGCGAATTGATTCGTTGAACTTGGTTTAACCCCCATATAAGCACGAAGCAAGATGGGATGATTAGCCATCTATGGTACTAAGGCCCAACACAATATTTATAAATGTCATATGGCGGCTCAAGCGGTTGGACCTATAGTTGTACATTTATCAAACATTGATAGACACTTTGATCGGGCATAGCGGTTGTGTTCCCAGACAGAGCTCTGAGAAACCAATGCCTGGTCTAGGGACCGCAAAACCCCGAAGGAGGTCCCTGGTTCAAGACTACAGGTGCCTTAGGAACTGGGAAGCGGAGTGGAGGGGTTGAAAACAACGTCGCTGGCGGTTCTAGGGACAGGAAAACCTGAAGGAGGTCCCAGGTTCGAGTTGCCTAAGTACCTCGATCTCTCATAACTGGTCACTGGCAAGAGCAGAGCTGTCCTTGGTGGGAAAAAGATCTTAGATCTTGTCAGGAGAAACTCTGCATTATGTATTGTGAAACTTACACCGGCTTCGCAATATATATTGACGTTCACTCAGCTGTTCAAGCTTTCAAGCCTCAAGGTAGCAGTGATGTCCAGGAAGAGGATGGACTCGAAATGCGGCACGATAGTACCCGACTCCCTTCCCGCGATCACGTGTAATTTGAATTTCGAGACATTTCTTTTCCACAAGGACTTAGCTAAGCATTATCCCTTCGTGCAGGCGCCGAGCCTCATCAGGCATCTTGTCTTTCCCGGACTGTCGTGTTCTATACGCAGTTGCACTTGACGTGTCTAACTATGCCGGAACATAATGGTTCTGTCCAGGGCATCAAGCGATCCACATCAGACGTGGAGGCGGCCGAGTCAGCGCCTTCAAACTCCAAAAGACCCAGGGTCGATCAGTCACCAGACACGAGTGCAAGACGGGACCCAAAGAAACGGAAGAAGAGGAGAAAAAAAGAACCAGTGGTTGTCAAGCTGGATCATCATAGGCGGGACAGTTCGTCTCAGCCTCAGCGGCCGCCGGCATCTGCTCGCAATGAAATCATTCGATTTACGTCTACGGAACTGTCAGGAAGCAAGACCAGGGTCGAAGTCCCATCAGACTCTGCGACCGTTATTTCAAATCCTCTTAGTCACGAGGGCGATACCACAAAGAATTCTGAAGGGAATCTACAATCAGATACCCTGGTATGTCCAAAGTATTGTTTGTTTCATTTCATTTAGTTCCCTGACATGATCATGTCGCACAGAAAGGAAACGACTCATGTGAAACCACTAATTTTAGTGATACGAAACAGTCCGAAAATGCCAACTTGCAACACCCCTCAGGTGTTGTTCCGGAAGACAGGATTTCGCAATTGACAAAGGAATTGGCAGAGAGGGGCGAGGTGCGCACTTTGTCATAGCAATTAATATTTAATTCAAATGTTTTATGGTATCAGCTTCTGGCTGCTCATCAAAGTGTCCTCAGCAACATTTCTCAAGCTCTGACATGTCAGATTTGCCTCGACGTGATGTACAAGCCTTATGCACTCGCTCCGTGCGGTCACGTGGCATGCTATGAATGCCTTCTCCAATGGTTTAACGCCCCGCCTGCTGATAATAGACCTGCCGTACCAGCCATTGTACGGAAAAAGACATGTCCACATTGCCGAGCTGTCGTGCGAGATCGTCCCGCAGAAATATGGACTATCAAGAATCTAGCGCACCTCATAGGGAAGAGCGGTCTTGCCAACGTGCCTCCGCACGACGAGGCGCAAGCCAACACTGATCGGCCTGCGGACGCAGATCCTTGGGATGGTATCTTCCGTAAATCAGTCCATGGTTACCTTCCCTGGTTGCTTGCAGACGATGCAGATGTCGAGCCCCGTCGCGGAGAAGACGTTGGTATGCTTGATATGGAGGACGGAGGGATATACCGATGCTTGGACTGCATGCATGAGATTTGGGATGGCTTGTGTACGTCGTGCGGTAGGCGGTATCCGGGGCACGAAGGAGGGGGGGACTGGTCAGACGATGAACTTGGCTTGGACTTTGCTCCAGGAGCGGAAGAGTTTGACTCTGATGATGACCCAGGCTGGATGGGTCTCGAAGAAGGCGAGGGGGATGATGAAGATGATGGTTTGGCGATTGCAGATCGGTATCCGGGGTTGCCATTGTTCCGTTGGCGCTTTGGCTTTGATGAGCAGGATGGAGAAGATGACGAGGAAGACGAGGAAGACGAAGACGACGAAGGACATGAAGAGGGCTATGAAAGCGATTTCATCGATGATGAGAACGACACCGGAATTCCTCGAGGCCCGATACAACAGCTGCCGCAAATCTATGAGCTTACCGACGACAGTGATAATGAAGACTACCATTCGCCCGTGGATGCCGATATCCTCTCTGAGGAAGAAGAGGAAGACGAGCCATCACTTGCCAGTAGGCCGGGCTGGACAGCACCCATTGTAGTTTCCTCCGACGAAGATGAGGACGAGCTCGGTAGAGTTTTTGATATCCGTCCTATGCCCTCGCGTCCGAGACGCGGACGTCTTGTTGAGTCTGATGATGAGGTTGAGGTCCTGGGGTCATCGGACGGCAGTAGCCAGTGACTCGTGAGCATAAATGTTACTTCCCTACATAGAAATCATCTTCGTTTGATTGTCCTCGTATGTGATTTTCCAGTGAGATGCTTTTTTCTTCTTTCTTTTTTCCGTGATGCATCTTTGATACATCCTGACCTGTTATCGCCGCAGCACCTCTCGCTTGGAGAGCGGCAGCAGAAGAAATGGACGAGATTTGTGAGCTCCGTTTTGGGAGTCGCAGCAGGGCCTCAACCTAACGGCAGTGAGTACATAATGGACGTTCCATCAGGTTCCATCCCGCTGTCAACTGTGGATGAGTTTCAGGCCGCCGATCAATGTTTCTGATGGTAAGGTGATTTAATTATGCTTAATCCCAACTTTAACCCATTAATACTGCATGTACAATTAGGGTCAAGCTTGCAGCCGCGTGGCATTTATTTATTATTCGGTATGGAATTTACAGTCCTTGCTGCCAAATTCCATGTGTTTTGATGTCGCTGGTGATGACCTTTCTCCTGCGCAAATTGAAGGCGTCGATTCTGGACCACTGCAGACAGCAGGTGGTATCGGACACCTGGAGACACCTGGTCGTGTGCGCAACCACACTCGCACAGTCTCTTTCACGATCGCATTCACGATCATCGGATCATGCCAAGATCGTGCACTGCTGTTGAGCGCTGAGCGCCCAGCATTTTTACACGGTTATTGCCATCATTTTGCTATTTCAATTGTCTAGGCCTTGTTCACCTCTCAACCAAGCTACGCAATGGGGCATGACCGACTGCATTTCCACAGGGTGGATATCATTAATGCTTGTGATGACAGGCACCAGTGAACCACATGTATAAGCTCCACTCAGAGGATAGACAGCAGGTAAGGAGATTTGGTCAACGCTATTAAATACTGTGAGTTCGAGTGGTGGAGGAGTGACACCACTTCACAACTGAAACCTTCTCTTAAACATAATGAAGGGAATTCCCCCAAGGGCGCTCTCAAGGAGTCGTTGACGTAAATTATGATCAGTGTTGCACACCATTCAGACACTATGATACCACACATAATATTTACTCATGCCCTGTAAATTACAGGCTGTTACATCTTACGTAAAACGTTGTTCGAATGAGAATCGAACGTTNTTTGCAACCCCGATCGCAGTACAGTACTGGTCCAGTTTATCTTATCTTATCTTATCTAAAGTAAGCAACAACTATGGCTTAAAATTGCCCATCGCGCTCTTGTCCTCGTCTTCAGACTTTGTCCTCAAGGTGGATCAGTTCGGGTTTGCGACCTATTGTGGTATTAAGTTAAATTTCCTATATTCACTTCAATCGACTTCGAAGTACTAGTGTTGACGGGGCCCAAGGTTCGTTTCAGTGTCTGTTGTTTGCTTAAAAAAAGTATCTGAAGTATCTGAATCAGTTAGACGCCATATGCGTCTACATAGGCTCTAGTGTGTTCTCGTCACCATGCCTCCGTATCAGCCCATTTTTGGTGATCCTTCCATTTCGTGTGCAGGGCGGCCGTGCTGAGTGTGGAGAGCTGCCTCGCGCGAACAACGTGGATCAACCGCGCCCATGCAAAAAATGTAGATGCGTGGACTTAGTGCTGTGCAAGTTGGGCAATCTCCCGTCCTTCACGCGAGCACAAACATGCATAAGATGTATGGTCCCTCCGTGCTTCTTTCCTGACTGCAACTACACTTACAACTAGCCTGCCACTGCCCTTCTGCTGCCCTTTCACTTGAAACTTCTCCAATCACACCAACTATTACCACTTCTCTTCCTTATAAGGCTGGCGGCCCCACACCCCTCGACTGCTATGCGCACCAGAACCACCAAGGGCAGCCCTGTTTCTCCTGTCCCACGTCCACGCTCCCAATATTCCTCTAACGCCATGCACTGGCTCTTCCGCTCAAACTTGCCTCATCGCAGAAGCTCTGCTGCATACAGCGCTGACCTTGGACGGAGAAACCTTTTTGGTATGAGCGAAGTATTTGGTGTTCTTCTGAATGTGCGTCTCCAACCACTGTGCAACTCAGCTCATTCCTAAATGTTCGCAGCCTTCCGAGACGCTTCGCTCCTTGAGCGAGTCAAAGCGCCTCCTCGAGGAAGCCCGCAACGAAATCGACGAGACACGCGACTCGCGCGAGCGGTCTCCGTTGCGTACAAAACACGCGTTTACTCGCCTACCATGGTTTCTTCCGCGAGAAACTGAGATCCGTGTGATCGAACGTATCCTGGAGGGCGAGCCTGCGTTTACTGTCTTGTTTGGTGCGAGTTCCGTCGGGAAGGTTGGTTCCTCTACATATCAGTGCGATTACCCATTCACCAAAGATTGCAGACTGCGCTCCTGCGAGAAATTCTCTCACGAAATATCTATCATGTTCTTCATTTCGATTTACGCATACCCGGCTTTGCGGATATGACGAGTCTTTATATGAGTCTGTCGCGGCAAATAGAACGGTACTTTGACGAAATATCAAAGGCGATGCCTGGATACGAGGACTTCCGGAAGGAGGGTTTGGAATTCAAGGTTCGGTGACCGATCACGTTGAAGGTTGGTATTCCTGATATCATCACAGCACGAGAGGTCAAACGTCGAACGAAGGCTTAACGATTCTCCTGTTGGAAGCTCTGGTTCGCAAATAAGGACGAGCGATATTGCGAGACTCATGGAGCTCTTCCAGGCACGTATTTCCACCTGCTAAAGCGTATTTTATTGACTTCTTTGATCCAGAGTTCGCTTCTCAAGTACAGTGAGTTTGAGCCTCCAGAACAGCCACAGGCAAATGGAAAACGTAAGAAGGACTCCGATGTGTCCTCAGACAGGACAAAACTCAATAGTTCGTCACCTTCTCCACCCTTGCATAAATCCCGGTGGTTCTTCAAACGCAAAGGCACGACGCCATCCGATGGCCAGCAGAACCAGGAACTGCCCTCGCCGATGATCAACTCCAACATCCGCGAAAAGGAGCATGAGAAGGTGACCAAGAGGATCCCGGTAGTGTTCTTCGACGAAGCACATAAACTGTGGGTACACCTCCAGGAAGGTTACATATTAGACGCTGATGAGTAACCGTCGCAGCCCTGCGCTGATCCAGTCATCTGACGCGATGAAATGTCTCCTGGACTCGATGCTGGTTCTCGCGAAGCAGGACAGGCTATGTCATGTAATTCATGCCACTAGCGACCCTTTCTATCAAGCATGGCTACGGCAGCTGAACGTGATGCAGCACTGCAAGGTACGCATTCACACACCTTACTACGTAGTTTCCAGGAGTTGATTGGTATTATGGAAGTAGATTATCACCATTGGAGATTGCACGAAGGCGGAGACGCGTACCTTCTTTGTTGAGAAAATGCTGCCTCGCGTTCCAGAAAACCTACATGCAGCCTTATCGTTCGACTCATTATATGATGCATTTGGTGGCAAGCTAGCGCACTGGCAGGACTATGTCAATGATTACGGTATGTCATTACCATTATTTTGTCTTTCCAGGAGGAATACTGACAGATATCTCACAGTCAATGCAGGTGGAAACTTTGAAAGTAAGGTCTCCGTCGCTATACCACACTGGCAGCCATTAACGTCGTATCATAGTAAAACAAAGCTCCCACTTCCTTCAGGCACATGCGGTCCTCAACCTTCACATCATTCACTCCTCACAAGCCACCACAGTGATCAGTGGCAGCCAAGACCCCACAACACCCAGCACACCTGCCGCTCGCCCGCGCTCCTCCGGGCCTGACGCCCTGCATGCCAACCTCGGGCCCGCTGGTTTCAAAACATACCCTCCTGTTCGAAACTCCCTCCGTGACCCCGGCAGCGTCGGCGAGGACTATTCTGCCGATTTCAGCGCGATGCAGTTGCTCAAAGTGATGAGCAAGCTGAGCCAGGCGGGTACGACTCATCTGCCATATTTTTTGCTGTGTCGGGAGCTTGGTGTGCGCGCGGTGGATGGGATGATTAAGGGCCGCGTGTTGAATCTGCAGTGGACAGACCCGGTGACGCACGAAGGAGAACCGCCAGCGCGCCCTGAACCAATAACGCCTATCACTGTTAACCCGCCAGTGGGCATCATACCCAGCCCAATCAATATCGGGAGCGGCAGCACACTTGGTGCGTCCTCGGAAGACGGCGATATGATGGTGATGAATCCCATCAATATGTCCACGCGAGAGCTCGGGCAGATCGACGAGGAGGACGAGGAGGAGGAAGTAATTGGCCCCAAACTGGTGCCCCTGACGCCGATCATGCGCTATGCGATGCGGGAAGTTGTCCTGGAGTATGAGGATGTGCGGACATTGTCGGATTATGCTTCTTTTACTGATGTCGAGGAGTATTGAGTGGCTGGCTGGCCTTCCCCTGGTGTCCTCTTCTTCCCATCACAGGTATTTAATAAGTTATTCATCGGTCAACTCCCTCGTTATACCATTGCATTCGTTTTCTGACTGTTGTAGTGTATGCCATGTTGTAGTTTGCTAGCATTAGTCCTGTACAGGCTCATGGCGTCGTCTAAGGGATCTTGTTGGTGACGATCT
>QFEX01000083.1:30087-51364 GCA_003316505.1 Suillus alpinus
TGCAAGGGCCTTTGAAACAACGAGACACGCATCGTGAGCAGCCTGCGAACGCGCCGAGTCGGTGAATGCCCGAGTATGGTTACCGCCCTCCGGGACGGTTGGTATCGCTGAGACGTGATTTTGGAGTCAAAAATTATGAGCGACAGAAGAGAGAGCTGTACGAACAAAATCCGGGGTGTAGGCCAGGCATCACTGATGAATAATGACATTCAAAGTCTCTGCCAGACATGATGACCAAGACGTACAATACGAAACATTTCCCTTTGCTGATATCAGTATACATGCTTGAGATACTATACAAGCATGCTCACAAAATCGGTCGATGCACCGCTGATCCCATATTCATAGTCAATGACGCCGTACTTCTTCCTGACCACATTAGACATTTCGTCACCTGTGCAAAATTCTAGGAGGAATGACGAGATTGACATCAAGACGACACACCAAGGGCTTTGTTCTGCACAAGCTCATTCCCGGTGGATCCTCTGATCACCTTGACTTTCGTCCCGGTTGCAAGTGCTGCTGCTCTGCGCGAAGTCTGGGATCGGGATCTCGTGAATGCATGATAGAGTAACTCACTCGAAACAGGGAACGACGCGCTTGAGCGTCTCTTCCGCTTCAACGGTGGTCGGCGCACGGATATAATAGCTGAAGCACATCACCACCTGCACCAAGTCTCTGGAGCTAGAAACCATACATACTACATCTTTGAGTTGTCAGGGATGACTGTCGCACACGGTCTCAGATGTATGTCCAGCGCTGGATGACGAACATGGCTCACTACTCGGTGCCCAATTATTGCCCTCGATAATTCCATGGACGCGATGCGTAGGCTTGATCTGCTGGCGCAGCAAAGCAATGTTTGTATATGCCAGAACAGCTGCATCCAGCGAATTCTTTCCTTCCCAGGGGCTAAGTGCAGCGTGCGCACTGTCGGAGGCACGAGTCAGAGTTCAAGCCAGATGATGGTCATTGGAGGACCGTACGTGTGACCTGTGTATTCTATCTCCAGACGTATGACTGCAAGGCAGCTGCTCAAGCTGATGGAGTGAAGGGGACCAGGAGCAGGGTGGCACCTGTCACGAACGTGTTAAGTGAGTCAACGAGAAAACAACAGTATTCAGCCAGGCTTTGTCACAGACATGAGACACGCGTCCATCTCTTTGTATGCTCCCCTCTCCCACAGCTTCACTTTCCCAAATCCGCCTTCCTCAGCTATTGAAGGTATGTGATCGGTCCATCCCGATCAGGGGAAACGACGTACCAGGTGTACCAAGCAGAATCACCTTCCCATCGATATTGAGCTGCTCCATCGCCACTTTTGCTGCACAGGCGACTGCGACACCTGCGACGCCAATAAGATTATGCCCACACGCATGTCCGATGCCCGGGAGCGCATCCATCTCTGAGTTCACCCCTAGAACGCGTCCGCCCCGCCCGTGGGTATAGGTCGCAACCCATGCAGTCTCCAGGAGGTGGTGCCTCGTGACTTCGAAACCGCGCTTCTCAAGGAAAGAGGTGTACGCATCGTGGGCGTATCTGAGTGGCCGATGATTAGTTCGGTTGCACTATTGGCAACTTCAAATCGAGATGTAGGCGCACCGTTCTTCGTATTTAAGCTCTGGATGATCTGCGCATCTAAATTAGTATTTCATGACAACAACAGATAGGCGTTTCTCGCTAGCAAAATACATGATCTTACCATGAATATCGAGGTTCAGTTCCCGTAAATCTCCACTGAGACTATCGATAGCGGTATCTATGACCGTAAGGATATCCGGTCGATAAATTTCCCCTTCTTCCAGTGTCGGTTTGACCTTGTAGTCATCTTCTGGCCGCCAAAGAACATCAGCCTGAACTATTGTCATGTCAGAAACAATGAGTTGAACTGAAGTTCAATTCCAAACTGGCAATCACTGGCAGAGAATAGTACTCCCAGGGTACTTGTCCCAACTGACAAGGTTCTTTTCCACGACTTTAGGAGGTCTTGTGGTCTGGGCACATGGTCAGTTCTATCGCAGAGCTTAGTCTAGGAGTTCGGTAAGCAAAATATCCATGTCACAGGGTGTCTTCTGCATCGTCTTAGGATTGTTTGTGGATCAAGGTCTTACTAACTCTTAGGTTGGTCATGTGAGTCTCCATCTTCTGGTGCTGAGAGTGTTTATGAACGTTCGAGCGCGCTGCGCAGAGTATCATTGGCGGCAGTAAGCATAGTGTTAGCAACTACAAAAGATCGTCTAATGAGGAACAGGTATTCTCACTGACCGCACCAAATCTCATCGAAACGACCCGAGGCTCTTGGGAGGCTAACCAAGATACTCGGCTTGATCCCGAGGCGATAGCAAAGGTTGGAGTGTTCTTGTGGTAATACGCATCTTGAACTGATCGCATCCCACAGTCCTACATGCACCTTGTCAAGCAAGCCTGGACTTGAGAAATCGACCACAAGCGTGGTTGCGATTTGCTGCTTCACACTCTTCCGAACAGTACAGGATTCCTGCCCAAGAAAAGTGGCGAGCAACTCCAGTTTCGGTCTGAAGTGAAAGCAAAATCAGCAGTCATCGTAGTTGTATTTGTAAGTCTTGCAATATAGTAATGTTGTTGGTATATGCGCCACGTTAATTCGTCACACCCGGTTTTTCTCGTGTTCCTCGAAGGTATCTTTCGCCTGCAGTAAAATGTATCGTAGCAATCGGAAGGTCTGACAGAGATGCCATCTTACCTGCTGCAAAAATTCACCGTCCGTGATCACGTGCATGCCGACGCATACAAGCGCCTTTGAGACGACGAGACATGCATCGTGAGCAACCTGCGAACGTGCCAAGTATCGTGATGAGACAGCCCTGTCATGCCCAACGCTTTGCCGTTACTTGATAAGAGTTACAAGAAAAATCAATTACCTATCAAGAAAAGTCGCAGGCAATTTGATAGCTGCTACGCAAGGTGGTCATGCATGTGTTTATGATCGGGAGGTTAGCTGAAGAACGGAAGAGAACAGACTCAATATAACTATGTTTGACATATACAAATTCTTCCTTCTGATCCTACAAGGTGCCCATCAAAGGTTAGCAGCTACACTCTTAGTTTCTTATCTTCCTCAAAATCGTCCTTAACCTGCAAAACGAATTCATAACGAAGTTACCTGAACGACGCGTAACACCTACTTTCTGGAGGAACGCCTCGTCAGTCAACACTCGCATGCCTACAGCCGCGAGTGCCTTCGATACCACCAAACAGGCATCATGGGATACTTCAGAACGTGCAGCTTCCGTGAATCCTGGAGTATGGTTCCCGCCATCTGGAATAGTCGGAATGGCTTGAAAAAAACGGTTAGTATCTTGTTTGTTGGTTCGGAACCTGCACTACTTACAAAAACCAGGGTGAAGACCAGGCATCACTGACGAACAAGAACCTCATAAGCAAAGTTTACCTACTCTCGGTCATGGAGGTCAGACGCACAGTATGAAATATTCCCCTTTTGTTGTCCGAAACATCAGCTCTGTCTCACTTTCTCAATATGCGAAGCACTCACGAAATCAGTGGATGCACTCTTGATACCCCATTCATAATCTATAGCACCATAGCGCTTCAAAACAACGTCAGCAAGCTCATTGCCTGGTATGATATTCAGTATCAAGCTACCGCACCCCGCGATTTCATACCAAGTGCTTTGTTTTGCGTGATTTCGTTGAGTGTTGCTGTAACCGTAATTTGGACTTTGCATCCAGATGCGAGTGCAGCTGCTCTGTGATGAGAAAAGAAAAGATGTTGTTTAATCAATCGAACATGTTGACAGTGAAGACTAACTCAAAGCAGGCAATAACACGTGTCCTGGTGTCCTCCATCTCCGATGTCGTAGGAGCACGGACTAGCCATCTATACTCGGGTCTAGAGCGCTTGAAGCGAGTGATTCCTAAGATCGACTTACTGCATTATAGCGTGGTCTGGGATGACTGATTTTTCAAAGATTATCTTCCAAGTGTTTCTACGGAGAGTAAAAGCCTCACTGTTTGGAGCCCAATCCTTTCCTTCAAAGATGCCGTGCACGCGATGAGTAGGTTTAATCTGCTGACGAAGAAGGGAGATGTTATTATATGCAAGGACGGCCGCATCAAGTGCATTTTGTCCCTCCCAGGGGCTCAACCCAGCGTGAGCACTGTAAACGCCAAGAATTAGATACTACTAGTCGATAAAGAACATGAAAGACGCTAACGTATGGCCATGATACTCCACAGTGATGAAAGAGAGAGCCAAGCAGCTAGTCAAACTAATGGAGTGGCGGGGGCCAGGTGCGGGATGGCACCTCCAAAGTAGGTTAAGTAATCCTGATCATCTGATATGGACCATGGGTAGAGGAACTGACATGAGGCACACATCCATCTCATCATAAGCCCCCTTTTCATACAGCATGACCTTGCCAAACCCACCCTCCTCGGCTGCCTCGTGTTATCTCGCAGTCAATCATTACAAATGCAGACACCGACGCACCAGGTGTACCCAGCAGAACCACCTTTCCATCTATGTTCAACCTCTCCATAGCGGCCTTAGCTGCAAGAGCTACCGCTACTCCGGATATCCCGATAAGATTGTGTCCACAAGCGTGTCCGATTCCAGGGAGCGCATCCATCTCAGAGTTGATACCCAAAACGCGCCCTCCCTGTCCATGGGTGTAGGTAGCCACCCAGGCAGTCTCAAGATGGTAGTTCTTGGTTACTGTGAAACCATGTTTTTCCATGAACGCAGTGTATGCGTCATGGGCATATCTGTGACAATTCTTCTGAGCGTTTGCGCTTAGCTATGGCGTACGATGAGAACCAACACACTTTTCTTCGAATCTCAGCTCTGGATGGTCTTTCGAAAATGCGTGAGCGTAGGATGCGTTGATACAAAATGGAAGCACCGCTCTAAGGGGTGATTACCATGGATATCGAGACTTAGCGCCCTCAGCTCCCCGCGCAGTCCATCAAGGGAGGTCTCAATCAAGTTAAGTATGTCTGGCCTGTGTACCTGGCCCTCCTGAAGCGGGGGTCTGATATTTGGATCATCTTCTGGTCGCCAAACTATCATGTCAGACATAGTAAGAGCAGAAAGATGACAGACAAGGTCCGTCACAAGGAAGCACCCATGTGAGCATCCTGAATAACCGCTCAGTGGGTGGATGAAACTTCATTTGAGTCATTGCCAAATACGTCACATACTTCACATACCAGTATGCGCTGCTCAGTTGATAAGTTTAGTAATCCAATAGCGATTACAAGCAAAGGTATATACGTTATACAGATAGCAGATGAGCACAACAGATGCACAAAGAGAAATACTAAAATAGCGCAAGCCAGCCAACACGAACGATGCAAACCGTCTACTATGATGCTGGCGCCTGCGTCAGACGAGCGTTCACCCGTAATCGATGTTGTCGGTTTCTAAGATGGACTTCATAGTTCTGCAGCGTATCCCCAGGCCCAGAGTTATATAGCTGCAAACCAAACTTAAGTCTGCGTTGGTATAAGTCTAGTTGTGCGGACGAACCTTGCCAGGGCAATCCAGACATTTCATCCTCCACTCTGGTATAGCACGTGGGGCCGGTCTACGTAGAATTGCCTCGAACTTATCATCTGGGTATTGGTCCTGAAGCGAACGAATTGCTGTAGTTAGCCATGGCGGAGCGGCCTGTTCACTTAACATTCAGCATCAATAAGATCCTGGTCTCAGAGGGAAAACGCTAACGTATAAGCCGTTTGAAATTGGAGCACTACTTTCCCTGGGCGAAGTAGGATGTGCAGCCCCGTTGCTTGTTGGATGGGGCGACCCAGGTAACGACGCGGGTCCAGCGTGGTTGGCACCGTTGCCTTTTGTGACACGTTGGGCAAGAGGAGCTTCTGTATCACTAGAGGCAGTCGATACTGGCGACATGGCTCTATCGTCTTCGGAAGCCAGTACAGGCAGTCGAGTAGAGATATCGACGGAGAGGTCTGATTTTTGTCGACTAGGCGTATCTTGGCCATCAGCAGCCAACTGAGAATTCGGCGCTCGTCCTTTTCGTTTCACCCCAATTTTAACCTGTTCTGTTTCGCGCCTCAGGCTCAAATGGTAATCGGGATCCTGGTTATATGTTACAGGGCGGGGTCTGCGGTGTCGATGCCAGAATTTACCTGGATAACGATGAAGTGTCAGGAAGAAGTGTATGATTGATTAGCCGAAAAGATCAACGCACCACATGTGCCACATTGCGATTTGTCGCCCAATGGGCCCTTTCTTCGTCCGATAGCAACGCTCTCCGGACACCCGCAGTTCGAGCAGTGCCACACCCCATTGATCACATTAGCATGCTGTCCGTCGAGAAACTCTTTTTCCTTGGCCTCCCTTTCGAGCTCCTTGGCTTTCTTTGCGACAGCTCGCAAATCAGGGGGAGGGATACTAACTGAGGAGGCGGGTGCTTCAGTGTCAAGAAACGATGAAGGCAGCATCGACGTTGATTCAACCGCTGTCGACGGTGTGGGAGCAGTGACCTGAGCACGAGGGCGAAGCACGGAGGGGGGATACGAAGGCGCCTTGAACAACCCTTTAGGTTTCTTCTCTTTCCCAGCAGCGACAGTAGCTATGATCTGCTGGGGAGGCAACTGCACCGGCATGATGCTCGTGCCATTTTCTGAGGCCACCATGTTGGCAATCGTGAGAGAAGCAGCGGCGGCCGCAGCACGTCTTGAAGTCGGCGCATTCGCGGCGGCCAACGCAAGGGTTGCAGCATCCAGCTCTGGGAACCCGATGGCAGGTGTGCGGTACGTGCGATTAGGCTCCCGATCAGGTAACGCGATACCTCGACGTCCTCGTGTATTCCGTTTTCTGCGCTTGGTGAGCTCTTTCTCCCTCTCCTTCTCACTACGTTCAATCTCGCCATCGCTGAGATAGTTGAGCAGTGGTGTGAACGACTGTACTTGATCCATCATTCTGGCACCGGATGTGAGACTGGGCAGGAAGGACATGCGCAGGTCATCGTCTTGGACAAGCGATCCATCTGAGGGGTGGCCAACGAGGAACAGCGACTTTTGATAAATTTGAACTTGTTCTCGTATGCAATGCGCAATGGCCGTTCTGGAGAAGATGTCAGTGATGAAATCATAAACACACAACCCTACGCACCTGAATTCCCCACCAAGACCCAGCTCTTTCGCATACACGTCCGCGAACTGTTCAGGGGAGGCATCGACATTCTCAAGATCCCATTCAAACTGATCATCCAACTTCATAGATCCGACTATGATGTCGAGCTACGATCAGAAGATTAGCACCAATACACGAAACACAACCGAGGATCAATCAAATACCTTGATCAAGATACGTAAATCTTCATGCACCGTCTTCTCATCGACCTCGATCTCATCCGCAGTGTGTGGCCTTTCCTTGTCAGTCTCGAATGCGTCGCTTTCCTCGACCTTGACCGATGCCACCTTGCGCCGTTTACGACTATTTCTCAAGGATATGCTGCGAGTAAATGCGCTTTCTTGCCGTGATCGTTTGCGCCACGATTCCCACCATTTCACGTCTTCATCGTCAAGACTACCCCGGTCCACCATGGTCAGGTCATCATCTTCAAGTAGCTTGCGATCATAGTCGTTGGTAGCGTCTTCGGCGTCCGTCTCCCGCACGTCCGCGTCATTCCCATCTTCTTCATCCGCTTTATAGCCATCCGTCATCGCCATCTCCCTCGCTGAGGACGGAGGTTTCCAGTCGCCGTCCACGCTGGCAATGTGAGCCTTGAAATCACCCAGCTGCTCCTGAATCGCTCTCGTGATGACACCGTGATAACTCTGGGGTAGGGCATAATCCTCAATGAGCGTCTGCGCAAAATGCTCGGGGGTGATGACGGGATCTAAACAGCAGCGTCACCAACGAATTATAAAGTAACTCGAAGAAGAAGCCTACCATTCAGATTCCATACAAAGGTCTCGCGCATCTTATGATGCTCCACATCGAACTCGAGTCTGATTGGCACGAGTTGCTCAGGGCGGTTGGCCAGCTCAGGAGGAAGTTTCCTGGGTCTATTAAACCCGCGGAAATCAATCAATCACCTCAAACAAAAAGAAGATACAGCAAGAACTCACATCCGAATGCCTTCTCTCCTCACACCCTTCTTCCTCGAATTTATATTCGAGCCCCGGTCCGCATTGGGGGCTCTTGGGTATCTCACATCGAACCGTTCGGGTCTACGGTTCATGCCCATGGTTGGAACATGATCACGCTCCCACCAGGCGCTTCGCGACGCAGGACCGAGCATGCGCAATTCCTGGGCCATACGTGCTTGTTTGGTACGGTGTAGCGCATCGTATGCAGCATCACGTTTCATGATCTCCTTCAACGTGGAGATCTCCGAAGGGGTCAGCAGCTTCACAGGATCTTCGACTTTGACCTGCAAGGAAGCATCAGCGTCTTCAGAATCGGTGGCACCTTCGGCAGGCGCCTTCTCATCTTCGCCATCGGTGGTTGCTCCGGGTTTCGAGTGTACGGTGTAAGGGATATACGAGATCTTGGTCACGGCGGGATTGAGCGATGCAAGATGAGGGGGGAGTTTCGGGACCGCAGTTGCGCCTGGATGTGGTGCGGCGGCGTGTGGGGTACCGGGAAGCGCTGGAGCGGTGGGTATCTCCCCGGCTTTGCGAACAGGAGGCATGGGGGAGCGGTGGCCTGGGGGTATTTGGCGGGCAGGAGATTGCTGATGTGGGTTGACTGGCGGTTGAGATTGCTGCCGAGGCATACCAGCCATGCCACCAGCCATGTTCCCCAATCCCTGGACACCGGAGTTATCGAGGCCCTGACCCATAAACGGTGCGGCAGACGCCGGGGGCATACTCTGTGGCGCGACAGAGGCGATAGCGCATTAACGAGAGAAGAACGTTTGCCAAGTTAGTTCACGATACGCGAAGAACGGAGGTGTACTCCTCACCTGTTCACGTCCATGGAGCGAGCCCGAGCGCTCTCTCTGCATCATCTGATCTCTGTCTGGCCGCTGCATAGATTGAGGAATCACAGGGGGGCCCATGAGACCTCCCCCCGCTCCGCCTAACATGCTGCCGCCGGCTCCCAAACCGCCCACAGTGTTGGCATTCATGTTCACCGGACCAAGATTACCCATGCTGCCGATAATAGGTACATTCCCCATGCCACCTACACCAGCGTTGCCCATGCTTCCCATGGCTGCGTTCATATTGCCGCCAATACCCATATTCATGCCACCACCGGGGGCGCCACTCATGGGGGCACCATGCATTCCTATCGCACCGCTTGGCATGCCCGTCATCATTCCAAGGTTGACCTGGCCACCCATGCTACCGGGCATGCCCCCAGGAGGGCCACCAGGGAGATTCATCATCCCCGACATCCTCGGTGATTGCTTTGGCGACGCAGCAAGTCCATGCGCAGAATCCGCTCTCGTCGGAGGGCGATTCAGATGCGGATTCAGATTCTGGTTCATCGCGGGATTGATATTCGACGGAGCCAAGTTCATGTGCATGACAGAGTTCATGTTCTGCTGGGCCTGAGTTGGGTTCATCGCAGGGTTGATATTCGAGGCCTGGTTCATGTGCGGGTTGATGTTGGCACCGGGCGTCATGTTCAGGTGTGGATTTAAATTCATGGATTGTTGGTTCATCCGTGGATTTACGTTTGGAGCACCCATAACGCCGCTGGAAGTACCGGGTCGAGAGGATGGTGGGGGCATCAGACCAGAGTCAAGGTTGTGATGGGAGTGGTGGGAGCGAATAGAAGCGGATGAGGAGGGGCGGTCGGTGACCTGAGAGACGTCCTGCGGCTGCTGACTGGGCTGCCTGTCATGGGATTGGCTTGAAGCACGGTCGTGTCTCCCATGCTGGCTCGGTGGGCGGTCGTGCGTCAGACTTGGGCCCCGTTCGTGGTGCTGCTGATTGGGAGCGCTTGGAGGTTGACCTATGCTAAGTTGCTGCCGTTGCTGGTGGAACATGGCACGCTCCTGCGGTGACATCTGCGCCCAACGCTGAGGCGTCATGGTCATTCGTACCTGAGGGTTTGGCATACCGCTCATCATATTTGACATGCCCATGTTCCCGCTCATGTTCTGCATACCGGCAGCCATGTTCATCCCACCTCCGCTGATATTGGGCATGGTGTTGCCCATATTCATATTCTGCATTCCACCGCCACCCATGTTCATCCCGCCCATTCCGCCCATAGCCGGGTGCATGGTGCCCATAGAGGCCTGGCTCATGCCGCCTTGTTGCTGTTGGAGGAGCTGTGCGGGGGTGAGGGTCAAGTTAGGCCCTTGTGAATGTGACTGTTGACCCATAAGCTGTGACGGGGGAGCTGACATGAGCTGCGAGGGCGATATTGACTGGCCCTGGCCCTGGGTAGAGCCAAGATTAGGCGTGGAAGGGGGGATGGACTGCTGAGAGGCCTGATAGTTTGGAAATTTGGCCATCATGCCATTCTGAGAATTTTGGGCGTTCTGGAAAGCGGCGAGGAAGGATGGATTGATGTTGTTCATGTTCATGTTCATTGGCATGTTGTTCATGGCCATATTGTGCGGATTCATCGACATGTTTGGGTTCATGGGTACACCCATGTTGTTGCCGGGATTCATGGACATATTTGCCCCGTTCATTTGGGAGGGATTCATGGACATGCCTGGGTTGGTGTTCATGGGCATTCCAAAGGACATGCCCGAGGACGTAGGTCGTTGGGGGAATTGGTTGTGACCGAGTTGAGTAGAACCAGGTTGCGGTGCTAATTGCGGGGAGTAGTTCATTGTGAGTCGTCTAAGTATGATGTTGACAGACAGTCTAGAACAATATGCATGAGAGACGCACGAGTTTGAGGCCGTTAGCGCCCGACCCAGACGTTAGTGCTAGAGGGGAATAGTTAGTTAACATGGAGGGATAAGTGTAGGGGGATAGTGGAGCTTACGTTTTACAACAGGTTCTGACCAAGTTAGAGGATTTCGGATCGAGAGATAGCGTCGAAGATCTGTGATAACAAATGCTAAACGAGAAAATGAATATGATGAGATTTTATTGACCGGCCGGAAAGCGCGGGCATGCACCCTGCGTTTACTTTTGATTATACCAATGGATTTCACTTACCAACAAAAACCTGTCCTGCGACTCAAAAGTAACTCGGAACGACTGCTGCGGAGCTGTTCCCAGGGAACGAAACTCGGCAAAAGAACAACGCACAGACCAACTTGAAGCGTAAAAGTAGTAAATTTGATGTCTCCTGGGATATCCTGTAATGCCTTGGTACTAAAGGCTTGAATGGCGTGGTGACAGGTCGCCAATGGTTGTCGTGTCTTGCCTGCTTGCACGAAAAAACAAGCCAACAGTCAACACAATGTACCGTCACACTTCCTTGTCACACGTCACGCTAACTATCAGCAGCAGCTGTGGCGTGACTCTCAACACCGTCTACAACGATGACTAGCAGTCCTTTATACTATCTCAACAACACCTCTAATCGATGGAACACGATGGAATGAAGGAATGAAGAAGTGCCTCCGCATGTACCCGCCGATCCGAAAAAAGATGACACCCCAAGGGACCTGACATTTAACGGACTTAACGGGTCCACGCTGCGAACACAAATACACCCAAACCCCCATGCCTTCCGCTTTCCCGAAGATCTTCTCCAGAATAACGTTAGTGATCCTCGAACATCGATTCGTCGATGCAATTAGCTATGTCCTTCATCACGATCTGATCCCCTCCTCCCAGCGAATCCAACAGACAGTCTTCATTCACCAGGACTACTAATACTAAAAGCCTATTAGTCTCCGTGGCGATCGCCAAGATGTAGGCTCCGGTTCGTTACGACTTGTACATGATTGAGTGTGGGTTAAATCCATTCCTTGTCCCTATTCTTGGTGTGGCTACCTCCTGAAATTTTGGTGTTCGTTTAGTAGCGTACACTGCTCCCGTTTGGCATGCCGCATATTCACCTCTGGCGCCTGAAAGAACTCACGTACTACCCAATCTTATCTTATCAGATATGGTGCTGCAAGCGCCGAATGAACCAGTCTGCAGAAGGTGGACTTGGTGAAGACATTAACCAAACTTATGGAGATACTTTGATTCGATCGTAAATGTCAATGTATTCCCACAAGTTACTACTTGCCATCGCCGCCTTACACATGTGCGTGGTTTTGGGTTTTTCCGTCTCGTTGAGCCGTTGCGGTCGTAATGCTGAGTAATGTTTTCGTTTTCCTATAGCAAGACTCCTTCCATCCGACCAGTGTCGTCCGATGGAGTCAAAATGATTATATAGCAATCACATGCTGAGCAACAAGATCAGCACCTCTTAAGCCAAACAAACCACAAGAAATTTACGATCATCCATTGACAGTGTTTCTGTTCCACACAGGACATTTTAAGAGACCATTCGAAAAGGTGCGAGTAGGAGAGCTTGCTCATTCTCCAGGTAGTCAGCATAATAAAGAAGGCACGACCGTCTTCGTTCTATATGATCTGCCTACTTACTCACAGCGGAATAGTCGCCTCTTACTCTATTCATCCAGAAGGGGCCCCTCTAATCGCTGACGCAGCAACCAGGTTCACATTGCGTACGAACTGTGGACATTCGACGGTTTTGTGCGGTCTATGCCTATTGAGAGGGTATAAAGGTTCTAAAAGTACGCTCACTTCGTTTACTACCCCTGTTGCGCTGATTCTTCGGTACCATGCAACACGGCTTATGACAAAATTGAATGGCATCAGAATACTCGAAATCATCTGGGGGATTCAGGGGGACGCTAACTGGTGTTCAAGAAGGTGTATACCTACACACACGCCGCTTTCCGGGAGTGCGACTTTTCATTGTTCCTTCACACAGCAACAGCCGGATCGCCAATTTGGACGCAGGCACATTCGTCGTTGAGGTCGACGATTATTTGTCACTCAACCCCAACCGTATTGGCAATGAGCAGCTCGCTGGGCAATCATCATGAGTACCATTCATTTCATTGCCAGCGCGGACCTTCAAAGTCACACATGTCTCATTACTGACAATGAATCTTAACACCGCGCCACCCATTCAAATGAACGCGTTGTAATTCCACCCAACTTCACAGACAATAATTTTCATTTCGGCTGTGGATACAACTATATATTATGGACGGTTGATAGCGCTTACTCCCGCGAATATCATCTCCCAGGTGCTTTCACCCTACACATATTTTAATAGGGAAGATGGAGAAAAACGATTCGAGGCTCCGAGATCGGATCCAGGCAACACATCATCGTTCATGATGACAAGCCAAGACATCTTTGAGCAAACAAATTACCCTGCCTGGCATCACCGCCGATGTCGCTGCAGCAACCGCCTACTACTCTTATTGCCTTACGTTGGCCTTAAGGATGCTCCTCACGAGTCCTCACGCCAGCAAGATAATTGATTGAAATAAGCAGTGTCGTACACGCGGTAACATCAACTGTCTACCATCAGTACACATGGAGCGGGAATTAAACATTGTTCCAACAGCCAGATAGCTTGCGTACTAATCGTATTGTCCTTATCTCCTATCTCCAAGCACCGAACCACAAATCACAGGGTTTCAAACTGTTGATGCCCCCTTCAAGCACCCTTGGACGGAACCAACTTCTCACTCGGGCACTGAAATTGCAAATTCGTTACAAAGTTCTGCACGAGCGTTCTCCAGCAATATGTAGTGTACCCAGACTAGTCATTTTATCTAGAACGCGAATCAGCTACTGACAACTCAATTTAAATGGGAACCCTATCGCGGATTGTACAGAAGACCTTCCCAAAATTGCAAATTCCTTACAAAGTTCTGCATGAAGCTGCCAACACAGCACGTGGTCATGTGGACTCGTTGATGCAAATACAGCGACTTGAATTGATGTTCTTAGTACCCATGGAACGAGCTTTGAACATGTGTTAGATCGTTTTTGGTCAGTTGCCAGGAAGGCAAGCAAACAGTGCTGAGTCGCACTAACACTGCCTGCACCCTGAACATTTTCTTACCCTACATTTTTTATAGAGATATGCCAATCCCATCGATCTCCCCGCCCATAAAGATGTGAGCTGCCTTACGATCCTAACTTGTTTGATAGAATATAATTTTCTACAGGTACATAAATCGCTCTGCCAGTCTTCTACCACGACTGAGATAATATATTTTTCTAAGCTAGCTCTTGCGCCGTCGTCACCCAACTGTTGCCCAAATCAATTCACGATTGGCCGCCGCCTATCGAGACAACCCTAAACCTCCAAAAAATTGATAAACGCTCCACGATGGCTATGCCGGCAGTCCAGAAGCCCCGGGCGCGTAGGGAAGTACTTCATTTGCTTATGTACTTGCCAATCAGCAACAGCGCTCAAGTGATTGCTTCTCTATAGTGGTCACTATGCATTAGTCTGTGACACAGCCTTTGGAAATTCAGCCGCTTGGGGCGAGTTGCGTAAAGAAAAGCTCAAAAACACATTTGAACTTTGACTTCAAGCGCTTTTCGACCGACTCGACTTTGTACCAGATGCGGCCTAGTGACAGTGACTTCAACTTTATGCAATGCGTGAGTAATCGTAATTGCAGCAGTGGCGCAGCGACTATCGGAAGTTTCTTCATTGAACGCGCGTCGCGTGAACGTTCCCTGTGGCAGTGCGGCTGCTACGCTGCTGAGAAGTTTCATAACTCAGTCTAGGTCAAAGGGCATGTCCGCGAGGGACATAATAGCAGAAAGTATCGATCCGGGCTTTTCAAAGATTAACAACGAACGCATTCTGCCGACTCGGATGTAGTACCCTTCAAAGTCTTGGCGGTAAGAGCATCATCCATCAATATTGACTGTCATAAGGGGCTAAGCTGAAGGCGATTACTTATCAGATCAGGGATATCAGACCCTCGTGGGTTATGCATGGTAGCATTTTCAATATAGCACCATGAATCCACAAAAAGGCGAGCCAAAACTGGCTTCAATCTTACTGAGTGCCTGTAACCTCCAGGGGATAGTTACTGGTACTCAACCAATCCGATAGTGCCAGCAAAGAGAGTGGAGCGCAGGAGAGCGGAGGTTCTATTCTTGTCACGAGGACCATGCGTGTTTTCGACCTGTCCAGGGGAACTTAAAGCATTGGCTCGGCAATGACCGTAACCGCGACCTCGTTATCGGTACTACTTAAATACTAAAAACTAGCTGAGTAATAGCATCATATTGCTACTACTTAGTACTAAGAGAGGACCATAGGGTTGGCGTGAAGGTCCTATAGTCGTAATATTGGGATAGATTTTGATAGCAAGTGTACATTGATCTCACTGGAAGCCTACCCTTAACACGCAGACCGTCGTAGTGTGGAAGAAACATCATGGTCGCTGAAACGATTAGCCGAGCATCATTTGACTAAAAGCATGAGTATGGGATACGAACTCTATCCCTTCATGCCATAAATCGCGAAATCAGTGCCCGGGAACTCAATAGCAATCTTCGAATTCAGGTTCACTGCTTTGAATTCGCCAAGAAACTAACCCTATTAATATGGTTCTGCTCTGCACCCGAGTCCGAGGATCCCATTTAAACCGCGACATTACCGTGCAGTAACATACTTACTAGTACTAGTCGAGACTCCGACGTTGGTCTTCTCTGTGATGAGCAGCAGCAAGGAAAGACAGCGAACAAGAGGAGAGATAGCATGCGCGGAGTGTCGTAGGTCCGTTTTCCATCACAATTGTCTCTTTGTCGTGATATTTACTCTTCATGATAACCTATCAGACTGAAAGCCCGATGTGACAGGCAAGGTAAATCTTTTACTTTAAAGTTGTCCTTGACATCGGACTGATCGTACCCATAGTGCCATGCTCTACTTGCGTCAAAAGAGGATGCAGTATGCTTTGCCCCAATGGTGAGAATTCATTCATGACGTCGAACATGCAAATCTTCCATACAAATCACGCGCAGGCACGATGCCTCCAGGAAAAGGTAGCCGGTAAGCATGGCGCCGCCATACAGGTGCACTAAGTCTGAAGATGGCATTCCCACCATCAGCTTCGTCGGTGTTGCCGAAGATTATCTACGTCACAAGGCTGCCAAGCTGGAAGAGCGAATGCGCTCACTTGAGGACGCTCTTGCAATTCTGCAGGTCAATACTTCCACTCCGCCGCACCCATTGCTGACCAAAATATGGTCAACTGAAGAGGCTGACAACGGGAGCAGCGTTGACACCACACCTACGAGGGCAGAATTCAATCTACATGGTCTGATAGATGCTTTAGGCTCTTTGCACCTTGATGGTGATCCACAATCTGGTGTTTCTCGTTTCTTCGGACCTTCCGGGGGTTCTGAGGTGCGAACCAGACATTTGCCTATGACACGCTAAGAAACTCACTTGAGCCTTAGAGTTTATTGCTGGTTTGTCTTATTCATTCTTCTAGAGCGCCCAACCAACAATGACCACACAGGCTGCAAAACGAGTTATCCCTGAAACTCCGTCATCATCGACAGAAGCACAAGAAATCGATGCTGATTACCTGCCTTCCCACATCAGCGCCCTTGACCAAACTTTCCCTTTCACACCCTCAGGGCTTCCTAAAGAACGGATCCGAGGGATGATAGAATCCTACTTGCCGTCAATCCAGCGCGCTGTTTCGCTATGTGAGACCTTCCTAAAGTCTCTCTCATGGATGTTCCAAATAGTTTCGCGACAGCAAATTATTGACCATCTCATCCCGTTGATATACAGACCGGGGATAAAATCATTGGAGCGGCCACGTTACGGTCCACATGACCTGGCCTTGTTATTCAGCGTGCTAGCGATCGGAGCTTTGGTTGATCCTGCCCTTCCCCCATATAACGCCGAAGCTCGTCACTATCAAAGAGTGGCGCGCGCCGCCTTGTGCTTGCAATCTGTATTTTCGGAGCGGTCTGTGGTCACACTTAAGGTCTTGCATCTTATGAGTGTGTACTACGGCATGAGTGGCATCGAGAGCAACTTGGAACTTTGTTATTCCCTTCTCAACCTTGCTGGTCAAGCAGCACTCCAGGTTAGTTCCCAGCTATAGGTATCACGATCATCAGACGGACCTCTGACGAGCATCATTAGATTGGGTTCCGTATGTTGTGTCGCAAGGCAACCAGTGATACGTGGCTAATGTCACCATGTAGACAAGGATCCTTCACGATGGGGTTTTGAGGGGCGAGAAGCCTATGAACGCCGCTCATATTTCTGGACTCTATTTTCCCAAACTCTCTGGCAAAGCCTGGTCACTGGACGCCCTCCCGTGATTATGCCAGCTGTCGTCGACTGCCAAATCCCGAGTGACTTTGACGAGGCTACGTACCAGTCGGGAGAAATCCCCATTGGATGTAAGGTCATTTCGCCACATAACTGCATGGGAAAGAGCTCTAATCCATTGCAAAGTTGGCAACTGGAGTTCTCGGTACACAATGGAGTGTCTAGCATCGATCATCGAGGTGACTCAGGCTGCAAAGCCACCTGACTACCAAACCATCCTCGAGTTGGACCGCAGAATACGGGAGTTTCTTGTACCTGTGTTTACAGACTCAACTAATTTAGACCGTGCGCCCATGGAGATGCGCTCCTTTGCTCAATCGCGTTACAGAGAGCTCAGTGCGTGTCGCGGTGCTTTGATGCTTTCTCATTGACTGACTTGAAGTGCAAAGCGCTCATGTTCTTGCACAGAGGTTTCTTTGCACAGGCCATGGCAGATTTTCCTTCAGATCCGCTTAGAAGCCCTCTAGGCCGATCATTCATGGTTGCCTACCAATGTGCCAGTATACTGATCACAACAACTATCAACCAATTCACGTCACAACCCGTGTTATGTTCCCGAGTATGGCGAATATGGTCATTTGCATTCTCAGCAGCAGTACGCGGACATATATCTCATTTGCCGGGTTGTGCTAACAATACTTCATCGAGGTTATCGTTGGCACCGTCGCCATCCGAAGACTAGGCATAAAGTTAGACCCGGACCCATTTGAGCATTTGGAAAGGGCGTGCTCATTATTTCACGAAGCGGCGCAGACTAGTAGCCGCGCCAAAAAGGCGCTGGTGAGTTTCGAGCAAGGGTGGCTGTCAGTTACCAGAGCTCACTATTATGCCTCCAAAGCCAATTTTGCTTCGGCTACGTCAAAAAGCGGTCCATGCGAGGATGGATCCCCCTCAACACGTCAGCCACCTGCCATCTTCTGAATCAGAGGATGAGCCTGATGAACTAGAGGTGTTTGGTGGTCGGACATTACTAGTAACAAAACTTTGCAAGCAAGTTTCGCGGACTTCCCAACTTCCAATCCAGCTTGCGAGTTCCACGGCGACTCAAAACAATCCCCCAACCCAACGGGACAATTACCAGTCGCATCTCAACATCCCCGAGGTTCATGAAGGGGTTGACTATGCACTTGGGGAAGGGACGGTCGGGCTGCCTGAGTTGGAATTGCTTCACCGGGAGGTTTCTGGGCCATTATACTCTCGCTCTCCATGCGCTCCTTCGCTATACGGTCCCCAACAAGGACAGCAAGGGGATATGGTGTTGGAAGACAGGTGGTCCTCCTTCGTACATAATGCGTCTCTTCCTCCAGGGTACTTTCCCCATCTCGGTCCACAAGCCCGTTGACTGATTCATGATTGCATTTATCTTCACGATTGCACTTGTCCCGTGCGATGCGGTTGATTCGCCTCAAGTACTGTAACTATATCACAATCTGATTGGGTACATTCATCTTTAATGTGTTCGTACATTACAGCAAGTTAAACCTTCCGTTTAATTGTACTTACCTGCTATAAACAGCTTTGGCAGTGCTTCTATCGTTATCTATATATGATGGTCAATGTCTAGCCAGTTGGAGAAGGAGAAGGAAGGCCGTGGGTCTCGGTTCGCTGAAGTCCTGGACATGGTGAGTACGGCGCAACTGTAATTTCCTAATGAACAGCGCCTGTGACAGTGGCGTATCCAGTGCTAGGCGCTTCGACAGTGGAAGCAGTCGAATGGGAATGATGCACTGTCTCCTCGGATATGATGGACACTGAGGGCAGTGAGGGGGAGGCAGCTTTCCCGATCAATGCAGGCGGGATGTGTCGCGAGCGAAGGTTCATTAGAAGTGCGGTGAGTTTATATGACTTTGGAGTCCAGTTGGTGCATGCGAGCGTAACGCGGCGATTTCTGCCTGAGACGGACCCGCGAGAATGCGTTTTTTTGGCGATGGACTTGCTTGAGGGCTGAAATACTGAGATCTAGCAAGGGGTTCGTGGCGGAGATAATGTGAGCGATGGTTGCGAATATTGAGATAGCTATTGTTTCTCTGACTCTCTGCAGCCAGCTTTGCCGCTTTATCAACTTTTTCGTTACCATGTGTCCTGGCACCCCGGAGCATAATGCACCGTCGAAAGCGGGGTGAAGTCTTTCGCCTCGGTTTCCTGAAACGATCTTCAAACTTCATGAGCCCGGCCTTGCACTGTATGAATTCTTACCGGATTCAATGACCGCCTGGTTATCTATCAGTGACCTACTCCCGCGGAACAGTAGGCCACTCCGCAGAAGGGGTTTAAAAACCCATGCTTGAAGGGCGGACGATTCTCCGGTCTCCCCACTCAAAAATGCTCAGCGCAATGTTCACGCTGCTGAACCTTGCCTTATTACATGGTGCACTTGCACAGATCTCCATGGGCCCCACAGTCGATGTAGGATATGCGACATATCTCGGACACCAGTCATACCCAAACACGGTGGCATACCTTGGCATTCCGTATGCCGAGCCCCCCGTACGCGACCTGCGCTTCCGTGCAACTGTCCCTCTGAACACGACGCGTGTGAGTGAAGAGGCCAAGTTGAACGGGGAAGCAGTGGTCAACGCAACCTACTACCCAGACTTTTGTATCCAAGGAACAACGGGTCACGGTTGTATGTGTGATTGCTTTCAACTTAGATATTTTCTCTGACTCGGGCCGTGGCCCAGCCATGGATGCGGGAGGAGCAGGATCGGAGGACTGCTTGAAAGTCAACATCTACTCACCCTACGGTGCCAAAGAAGGCGATAACCGTACGTTTCAGGTGTCTAACCTGTGTGTCCTAATTTCTCACTACTCTACTAATGGGTCCGTGTAAGTAGTGCCTGTGCTGTTCTATATTCATGGCGGAGGTGAGCCGTGTTCTCAATCGACGTAGCTGTTTACTCATCGGTTGTGACAGGTTATGTTCGTGGAAATCCACGCAACTGGCCATTTGATAGCTGGATCAACCAAAGTCCGAATGTTATCATCGTGTCTGTTTATTACCGTCTTGATTCTTTCGGCTTCTTAAGCGCTCCCGAGTTCACCGACCCCACATACGGCGACTTTAATGCGGGGATCAAGGACCAAATCCAGGCACTCAAATGGGTCAAGTCGTACTCATCGGCAAATTCGGTGGCGACCCAACCAAAGTGACCATCAACGGTCAGAGCGCCGGCGGTAGCTCCGTGGAGCTACACATGATTGCCAACGAGGGGGAACAACTTTTTTCTAGCGCTATTGCGCAGAGCGTCTTCAGGACTCCCCTTCCCACCCCTGGGCAACAGCAGGTATGTTAAGCGCTGTACCCAGATAAACGCCCAATCTAACGCCGATTAACAGCCCCTCTTCCAATTCTACGCATGGTATGCAGGGTGTGGAACGGGTTCTGTGGCAGAGAAAATGACATGCCTCCGTGGTGCAACCATCAGCGCGCTTGCACGGGCACAGGATGCTGCAGTCCAGGGAAGGTTGTGCGTTCTGTCCACTCAAAAGCACTCATTTCCGCAGCTGACAGGAAGCAGTTCCGGGTCGTATAATGCATTCCACCCCGTCTTGGACGGCGTGCTGATTACTGGACACCTACGTCAAAGTTCCAGCGCAATGAGTTCGCTCATATTCCGCTTATAGTTGGGTATGTTGACACACGAGTCATTTCGGTGCCGCGCTCCCACTGATGGCAACATTTTGTAGCGCAACGTCCAACGAGACTCGTTCTGGCGGGGAGAGTGTATCTCTGGCACTTACAGAATTTTTCCCATCACTGACAGACGCAGACATTCGGGAGTTCTTGCGGTTATATCCAGTAGATGAATTTGATTCTCCGAGTCAGCATTTGCAGGTGGCCACAGGAGAACCTGAATTGATATGCGGTGTAAGTCTGAGCCTTACACCGCTGAGTCATGCTAACAATACCCCATTTGTACGCTTCAGCGCCAGGCCATGGGCAGCCCATCTTCGCTACATTCCAACACTTGGACTTATCGGTACAACACACCCAACCCAACGAGTGGTACCAACGCTG